>JARNKU010000223.1:0-146764 GCA_031001835.1 Lepidoglyphus destructor | reverse complement strand
GCCTCAGGCTGGCAATCCGGTCCAAAAGATCGATCTTTTCCTTCAGAGTGAGATCTTGTCGGGTCATTATCACAGCTGTAACACGAGGAGCCCGCAACGTTGGCGTGCTGCGCGTTCGAGAACGCGGCATGTCAATGTTTTGATCACAACGATCGCGATGTGTTCCGATCGCGACGGACTTGCACTTGTGTTCGCATGTCCATTTGAGCTAAACCATTCCTTGAAAACCGAATCGGGAGTGATATTCTCCACACCGATCCTTTGGATCATCCAAAAGTGGGCCCAATACCCGGGTCACCGGGCCGAATAACCGGGCTGGAATAACATTGAATGGTATTGATAATTTTTGGGACCGGGGGTTTCGGGCCGAGTAGGCGGGTGGGCTGTTTATCCGGTGGGCCGATTAAGCGGATTCTACTGTATAAAACGTTGAATTGAACCTAGGAAGGATGGTCGCATAGGCTCGAGGCGGTTGTTCGGGAGACCAGATGGAGATCTGCCGAAAGAAATTGCCACCGCCCCCCTCGCAAACTCTCCCTCAGAGCACTCTCCCTGCTCTTCCTGAAGATATCCATAGTTTTGACGGAGGATTCCGTCAATATTCTCACCCTCAGCATGGCTGCCACTGCCAAGGGTGCTCTGACATGGTGCTCCGACCGACATGCTTCCTCCCGCATGGCGACCACTTCCAATGGTTCTCCGACCGACATGCTTTTTCAGCTCCGCCTCTGCCACGATCGAATGTGACTCCCTTGCCGGCTTCGACGCATCCGCCATAGTTCCGCCCGATGCGATCATCAAAGAACCCTTCGTCAAGTTGACGCTACAGACTGAAGACGGCTTCTCCGAGGTGTGACTTTCGCAGAACCCCTTGGAACTTCCTGATCATGAAACGGTCCTACGCTCGAAACCTCCAAAGCTGCACTGCATTCCAGCTGCCACATGACTCAGAAATACTCCGTGCAAGCTTTGACCGTATCACCGTTCAAATGCTGTTTTACAGATCTCACTCGCAAGCTCGGGTGATTGCATGACAGAAAAGTGTGGGGCTGACCCCTTTCGTTTCGATGTGCTCAACCGGAATTTCACATGCGAGAGGGTTTCGATGGAGAAATCAAAGAATCGCGTTCTCATTTTTTCGAACATGATATTCACGGGCGATGGCAATGAAGGGATCACAGGGTGCGGCGAGACCTTTCAGAAAACTTGACATCGAAGTATTTCGGCTCGAGATGTTCAATCTCAGCTTGCGATGTCGGCGAAGGAAATTCATGAACACAACTTGATCAATCTGGATGGCTTCGTTCTAAGAATCATGTTCAGTTTCGCATGTGAGGCGCATGCAGCGCAACACCGTCGGTTCAGATCCCGATTGTCCAGGAATGGGACGTCGAGTTTAATTTTTCGAGTCTCTCGACCATGGGACTGCAGGATCTAACTTACGCGAGTTTCCCGTGCAAATCAAAACTCTGTCGCCCGCTGCATCAAAATAAGATCGCCTCCAGCGAGCCTTGTAGAGCCAGCATAATCCGACCGGTTTCCCAGGAAACGTCTATATGACGAGCTTCCAACATTTTCTTCCGCGACACGCCGACCAAATGAGCATGCGGAATGTCGGGACATCAATCCCAGATGGATCGGAAATCCTCCGTGTTCCAACCATTGGTTTCACTCAGCCTCCGAAGTCCGATTGTACGCCACGACGAGGCCGTAGCAAACCAACGACAATCACTGCCAGCTTTGCGTAAAGGTATCCGGCGAGTTTCTCGCTTAGTTTTCTCTGATAAATTGCACCTTCTATAGGACATCGGGAATGCAGTGTGAGGCCAGAGAGTTCCTTGATCGCTTGAATCACTGGATTACCACATCAAATCGGCGGCGCAACTTTGGTCTCTTGCTGTGGGCCATGGAGCTTTGTCACATGTATGATGCACCGATAAAGCTGTCGTAAACTAGGTTTACCGAATAATTCAGCTGACGGGAGCTCCCCCAGAGAGAACATATTCTCGAAGGGCTCAGGTAAGACTCTTTCTTAGAGTTCTTTGGAAAGTCTATCTCGCGCTCAATGTGACGGACGTATCGCAGAATCGCCATTTGACACCTTTTGGAACCGCTCTCTCTGAACTTTTCCGTCAGCTGACTTCCACATATGTTAGCTGATTGTTATGGCTCAAATTTGCACAAATATAATCAAGAGTTGTCGCGGTCGTTTCTGCTGCCTCGCAGCTGTCACTGACAGGCAAACCTTTTATTCCCGCGAACGAGGGTGGGTGCCTTGTGAAGGTTGATTATGGGCATTAATTAGAGCGTGGGCCGTTCTTCTGCAAACTACCCAATTCTCTGAGAAAATAGATGATTCATCTGGGAAAACTTCGATTTTGGCCAAACTTTCGGGGCCTCTGAGTTGCTTAATTTCGAGCCGATCTTGGACCTGTTGCCCGGCGCGTATGCAGGATTTTCCCCCGGAGGGGGCTAATTTTCCTTAGCAAGGGGGTGCCCTTGTGAAATTCTCAGAAAACCAGTCCCTTGATCGGAAGTCTCAACTTATCATAGATAGTATGAACTGACCAGGTCTGGGGGGGGGCTAAAGCCCATCAGCCCACCCCTGTATGCGCGCCTGCCTGTTGCTCCAGTCTGGAAGCTGCCAGAGACACGGACATCTCAAGCTCTTCGAATCTCCCGAAAACACTACTTCTTCGGAAATAGCTCGACTCAAAAATCAACGCTTTTCAGTTTTGAGCCCCAGAATCAGAGACTTGCCCCATTCCGGAGAACACTCATGTTTCGGATGAGTCTGCGCGCTGATCAAGAGGAGTCGTCCGCCTCTGTTTCCACTTATGCCCATCGACTGCGGCGGCGGTCTTGGGCGTCATTCGATCGACACTCTAGGAACTCGCGGAAAATCAACGTTCTCTCAATGGTCAGTCCCAGTGTTCCGAATTCGACATCCCTGGAAGCCGTAACATTGCGACAGACTTTCAGGGCTGGGCGGAGCGTGGGAAACATGACGCTGCGCAAAGTCGAGCAGTCGGAAAGGTTGTTCAAAAACAAGTCGGGAGGACGTTGAGTTGGAAACGATGTGGCCTTCGGAGAACGGTAGTGCTCCTCTTTTTTGATTCACGGGCGGCTAACAAGGACGATCGTCGGACTCATCCCTGGAGGATGCACTGGTATTGTTCAACCGCTTGGGGTGTTTTTTTCCGCCCGTATAAATCTTTCGTTCGGTTTCATCACCGATACCGTTATCGACGAATCTCCCTCTGACCGGAATGAAGCGATATCATGTTGCCACGGGGCCCAAGCCGGGCACAGCGAAAGAGTGTGCATCAATAGGCCCATCGCAGCCACTCGTAGAAGCGACTGCCGACCCGCGGGGTTGTCTGATGCTTGAACTCGACGAGATGTCGAGAAAACTCAATCGGATGTTGAGAGCTCGCTCGTGACGCATAAGGTCCTCCGCGACTCATCAAGTCCAGAAACCAGAATCTTGGCACTCTAAATCAATCCGAACACGCCATTCGAAGCGGCGCGAGATTTCCCGTCAAAGAATCGGTGGACATTGAGCCCTCAATCCGACTTGGATTCGACACCGATGATTGTTTGCGGGGATTTCAATTGGAATGTTATGGATAAAACGAAGGCTAAAATGATATTGGAGTTTATGCGGCGGAACTTTGGACTTGAGTGGATTAGCGACCATGAGTAGGGCTGTAGATTTTTTGCGGCGATCGCGGAAAGCGCGATTTTGGACGATTTCTCACGTTTACCGCGAATTTTTGAGGTAACCGCGATTTTCCGAAAACCCGCGAATTCCATGTTTTCTGAGGTGTTTCCAGCCTAACACGGCGAATATCGTGACGCGTCGAGACGTTCACGTCACTGACGCAATATATGCTCCCGTAGAGCTGATTTTTGCATCCGGGACTCAATTTAATCCCTGAATATCACGTAGGAAGACCTCCCTCTATACCAACGACGGAGATGGTCCTGGAGACCGAGAGAGTCCGTGACAGAAGATGGTGCGATGTACGCATTGATTTTGGAGAGCACCGAATTCCGCCGCGTTGAACGTCAGTTGCCCCTACCTTTTGATGTCGGGCCAGTTGAGACGGCTCATGTGTTTATCGGCGACTTGGGTACCACTTGGGTACGCAGGCATGACGAGCGTTGATCTGGATTTTGTGATTAAGAATATACCCTGGTTCGAAGAGGATATCGCCGTGAGAGCTGAGCTGCACGTTTACCTCGATTCCATTCATGAGACGACTGTTTCCGACAATATTGTCGACTTCTGGCTCGCGGCCGCCAAACGCTTCCCAAAGCTCTCTGGAATTGCCCTCATCTGTCTCAGCGTTCCCCCGAACAGTGTGTCGGCGGAGAGATCATCGAGTCTGTACTTGATGGTATTGCGGAATCACCGCCGCAGTATCGCCGACAAAAGTCCTCGAGTGTATAGTATGTTTTATCACAACTCAGAGAGCTCCTAACGGCATCTTGTTCATGGCCCTATACGGCGGTCATCCCGCAATACCATCGGATACAATGTGCTCAGGTATTCCTATAACTTCATGATGAAGTAACTTTTTGCATCTGGGTTTCGAGTGTTGGATCGCGAAATTAGAGCGTTTTTCTGGATTTCTGCGAAATCTAGGACTTTTTGCCGCAAATCGACCGTGATTTCGGTTTTTTTTTCCCGCAAAACCCGCCCTAACCATGAGTAATATACAACACGATACAACTCATGCATTGCTTTGATTTTCGCAAGGCGGCTTCAAGCTGCTGGATGTATTAATCATGTGAGCTAGTTCAGTGTGCATACGCCTATGCTACTTTTGATAGGGTGCGAACACATTGATGAACAGTTGTGAGTCTCCAAACTTGCTGAATGGAATGTTTACCGATCCTCCTGTTGTCATCTGTATCACGCCGGCATTGTTCACGAATCCACTGATTCGATTCTTAATGACGTTTTTTCATTCGATATTCTGAAAGGCTTAGTGAGTTCCTTATCCCGCTTTGCTCAGTCACAATATACGAATCTCCAAACTACTGATACGTTCCAACTGGAGCAATCTGTATAAGAACGGAACCTCTCGGTCGGCTTTCACTTCCGCGGTTACTTATCATGTTGGATACCGCATCTGTTTCCCGTTTTCCGGCATTATGTCGGAATTCTTCCTTTATGAGCTCACTCCGATAAGACCCTATTAGTTTTTCACCCGAAACCACAACATTTCTCCTCGACAGACCCGAGGCGAGCGCCTCTCCTTGACAGGCACTCTCTGACAAATCGTAAATGTAGACGGGCAATAAATAATTTACGGGGCTCGTACCACAGCAGCCGCCATGGGTGAACGTGGAAACACCGCAATCGGCGATAGACTGGGAGGTATGCAAAAAGCGTCGGAGCGCCTTGTCGAAGGGACTGCTGACCCGCAGGGGTGTCTGATGCTTCAAGCATCGACAAGATGTCGAGAAAACTCAATCGGATTTTGAGAGCTCGTTCGTGACGCATAAGGTCCTCCGCGACTCATCAAGTCTCCTAGGTAGCACGCGGCATAACTGCGTTAGAGGAGCGCACCCATCTGGCACACTCACCAATCATGCCTAGTGGCTTCCCGCGATCGGGTTCCCGAAGGCCTCTTCTTGATGATTGAAATCCAAGACAGCTAGTTCCCAGGGGAAAAAGATTCTCGCCCCACCGATTCAGAGCTCTTTTTTATTAGCTCTCACGCCCACAGGACATGGCCGGTGTGCGGGGAATTTCATGCGAGAGGGCTACCGCGAGGATAGATGCAGCGCTTACTTCTGAAGATGTACCTGTTCCTTCTCAAGCACTTTCTGGTACCGCAGCAAGTTTGCTCCGTACCGTTGGGTAATTCGCAGATTTCATCTGAAGGCATAGAGTCGCTTAAGCGAAGATATCTCGCGGATTGGGAATCGTCTGAGTTTCTTGGAAATGAACGATAAATCTTTACTCACTATCCGTGAGGCAGAGTGGGTTGAGGTTTCTATTTGCAGATCCATAAGAGTCTCTTGAATCCATGTATGTGTAACGGCCGTCGCCGACGTAGTACTGACCAGAGACAAGAGCCATTAAAAGAGGGATAGCGACGCAAACAACGACGGCGACCTTCATTTTTCAGCCCGAACACTTGGAACTCTTGGTGAGTGAATGCAGATTGAAAGCAAGGGCCGCTTAAATAACGGAAGAGACCCGGAACGACGATGCGTAGTGTGCTCGGCTCGTTCCACTCTCCTGTTTCTCACCTGTCCTGGCCGGGAGATTGAGGATACGTCTGCCAAGGCGGCCTCTGTTCGTGTCAATGCTGAGAAACGCTGAACTTTTGCATGAGATTTTGCTCTGAATCTCTCGAAACTTCGAGATATTCAATCGGGCCGAGGACTACCGCGATCGTTTCCAATACAGATAGTTCCTGAACGGGAGACTTAACAAGCCGCTGGATCTTCGGTTCTCTCGTCATTCTGAACTCAGTCTCCGCAAGGTGGACTTGACGTCCAATAGGTAGATGGGAGGGAAGGAGCGAAACCTGCTCGCTGCGAGCTCAGCTTCTGCTGCGCATGGCTCTGTTTCAGTCGCGTCAGGAAAAGCGGACTTCTTGTCGCCTTTGGTTCCTCCAGAGAGTCAGCTAATGAATGGCGCAACGCTTGCGCGAATATTGTACTTGTGCCGGTGAATCATGGCAACCCCTCACATATACTGATTGGGAAAGGGAGCTTCGCCAACGTTCAAGACTGGCTTCCGGCGAGAACGTACGTTCTTCACCCGGAAACCACAATATTTCTTCTCGACAGACCCGAAGCGAGCGACTCTCCTTGACAGGCACCCTCTGACAAATCGTAAATGTAGACGGCAATAATTGACGGGGCCCCTACGGAGCCGCCGCCTTGGATGAACGAGGAAACACCGCAATCGGCTACAGACTGGGATATATGCAAAAAGCGTTGGAGCGTGTCAGCTGCGTTGTGTATGCCGAGAACCGCGGAGATCCATTCGCGAGTCGAAAGCTTACGTCGCGGCAGCGGTGACGATCCGCAAGTTCGAGCAGACAGTGTGTAGAGATGGCTGACGAGGAATCTGTTGCTACGGAGACGAGCAAGGACGATGGCAATGACTCTGAATTCTGGGAGGGCGCGAATTGCGATTACGCGGTCCATTCTCCTCTCTGGAGAGGAAACGGTTTTTGCGTCGCCGGCTCTTGCAGCAGCTAACTGGAAACTACAAACCAAGAGCTGGACTCAAATCACGACGAGGATGCCTGAATTTTGCCGAACTTACAGCCGATTCGGAACGCATTGCCGTTATCCTTTACAAGCGCAAACCTAGAGCTCTCTCTACAGTCGAGGTTTTGGGGCCCAATTTCTGAGCACATGATCGTGTTGATTCACTGAGGAGACTTTGAGTGACCGAGGCAGCTCGGATCAAACACGTGACGTCCGCTCGAGGGCTCGCTCGAAAGCGGACACGAATATCTTAATCTCAGATGGTTTTGCGGGGTGGCGAACTCACGAGAGGATATCGGGAACTAGATTTTTGCGCTGAAGATCTCGTAGAAGCGGAGGATTTCAGAGATGGCTGGAGGGCTCATTTTGTGCCAATCAGAATTTCGGATGGGTCTTCGTTGACGCTCTGACCAGGAAAGCCTTCCATCTCGGGGAGAAACTCGGAAAATTGACTGTATGTGAATGCTCTGTCTATGACAGAGCATTCACCTTCCTTCCTGCACCGCGTGGACCCTTTCATCGTTCCTCTCTTCCGTGTATACATATATCCGGGAAGATGGCTTCCGCGCTCGTTCCAGACTCCGGCGTCCAGCAAGAGCTTGATGGAGTCGACGCCTGGCAGAACCTGGACCTCCCATTGCCGGAGGAGAACAAACGCACCTCGCAAGATGCCGGGGAGCTTGTCGCTTGCTCTGAAGCGTCCTCTACTTTACGCTCGCCTTCGAGGCGGAAGGATGCGCTTGGACGCCGCCGATAACCACTCCGAGGCTTGGCTCCTCAACGATGAACGATGCCGTTTTCAGATTGCGCGATTGCATATCGGCCTCGGCTTACACCTCGCTGGGGACTCTACTCGTGTTTGTGGATGCGAGGTCTATAGCCGCGGCCTACACGCTCTATCGCGCAAGAAGCTCTCCGGCCCTGAGACCGGCCGACATGGCGATATCTGCGACGTCCTGGCCCGCGCCATCCGGCAAGGCGGCATGCCATGTCGGCTCGAATTGGAATAGCTCGGGTGCAAATCGGTACTTCGAGGCTGAGGCAGAGGCATATTCTACAACGTTGCACTCTTTGCGAGCTCACGCTGGCATCCAAAATCGTATGCTGCATCTGTGAACCATCCGTACCACGAGAGCCTATTCAACAATTGAACACTCTCTTATGCATTCTCTCGGTTGGGAAACTCTGAAAGAACCAAGCCAGCTGGGAGAGAAGTTTGTTTTGTCATGATAAGTTCCCTGCCAACAGACCGCTGACAGTGAATGCGGTCCCGAAACTTTGAAGTTTGAAGCGATGGTGGGCATGTCCCAGAATTGAGCAACAGCTGACCTCATCAAAAACTTGGTCTATGAGCATTGTCGTTCACTGTATTGAATTTCCTCCGAGCCGGGCTCAATTAACGTCGTCGACGGGTATGAGCTTCGTCACTGACTGGAAAATTCTCGTTCTATCGCTGCATGATCGTCAATATGAGTCCCATCATAGTCCATCTATACATATGATACATGTTTCCACGATCCTACACTCAAAGCGTCTTTCGAAGTGACACAATGAAAAGAAAAGAGGGTGAAAAAGATTATTTTCGAACTTGAAAATCCGAAAGTTCGGAGTTATTTATAGTAATTGTTTGCAAATAGTGGTCGTGATATAATCTTGTCTCTTTCTGTGCTGATATCCGCTCGACGCTGACTCCGTTATCCCTGACGGATAGACCTCTCTCACCAGGTGTGGAGTCGACAGAAATATTTTCCGACGACGACTTCCGTGCGAACGGAGTGAGTGGCGGTCTCGTCCCGAGGCGATTACATGGATCATACTCTATTCTAGTCGGTTTCTCGCTGACTTTTCATGAAATTTCAGCAAGGCTCTCACTAGCTAGTCTCGGGTATTCCATATGGCCTTCTGCTTACTTGTCTCTTATGCTCAGGTTAGATTCCTCCTAACTCATCTCGAAGATCCAATAATGTCTCTTGCTAAGCCTTCTATGGAGCATGAATCGGCTGGTTCTATTCTAACTAGTCTGCACTATAGCATTCATACTGTTCTGCCAACCTGCCCGTTATATTCTACTCACTCATCGGCTGGGTTATCCATGTTTGTCAAGCGTCCATGCAACTTATGATTAGAGCTGGGAATTTAAGCTATCTAGATTGGGTTATGCGCTTCGATTTAGCCAGCCGAATTCAGGCTTCTTTTAGGCCAGGATTCAGGACGGGCTTCAGACGGGCTCGATTTGGGCCTTGGGAGTAGTTTTGCAGGTTTCCCACGGAGAGTGTGGGCATCCGGGCGGATTCCAGAGTTCTCTGGCGGAATTCTGGCTTTCAATACAGACCTTAGGCTTTATAGGCGAACCTTTGGCTATTTAGGCAAAATTCGAACGTTCCAGGCGGCGGAATTCAGGCACTCAACGCCGAAGCTGGTCATTTCCGACTTCGTCCGCGATCTCAAATTCCGAGCGAGCGGTCAGAACTAGAGAGGAATGGAGGCCACCCTGTGTCTCTAGCACGGACGACAGCTCCTCCGCGGTTTCGATCGCCCAAAGGGTGTGAGTTGTCAGTATTTCCTCTGCAAAATTGTTCGGAAAGTATAATCATGTACCCTCGCGAACTATCGCAGCAGACAGCGTGCACCAGCTCGTCAGTCGTGTCATGATATCAACGGTAAATTGGATTATCGCAGCTCAGCCGAACAGTGAGTGGACGTTTCATGACTGAATACAATCAGCTTGGAGCAGTCTCTGTTTCAAAGGACGGCTCGTTGAGCGGGGCGTTCGTTGCCTAGAGCGCCAGTGGAAACTGAATTGAATGATAACAAATATCGGAATCATCCGTAGTCGTCAATGAGAACATCTTCAACGCTCAAAGGTGGAGCTCAATGATTCTCAAGGTGCGGCACCTGCCCCACCGGTGGGTCATGGAGGATTCCCGGTAGGGCACGGCGTCTCTGGGTTTGTTCATACTATCAGTTCCGCCGTTCAGTGCCTCCAGAAGTCTAGGTGGTTTTATTTATGTTCTGAGATTCAGGCAGTCACTCTCTGTGTCACTGTCTTCCGGCCGCTTGCAAGGAGAGTAGCTGCGACACCCACGAGGAGCAAAAGTCTAAAGGTACACGCTGGATACATCGAACATGCAGCGTCAGGGGCGGAAGTCTACCCTACTGGACGCAATAACTAAGGTATTGGGATTCATCAAGTTTCCGGAGCTCGGCAGAAATGAAGTTTCCTCAGAGAAGTTCGCCCAGGTGCGCAAGGAACGCTGTCTTTATAACTGACCATCCAGCTCAAGTCCGCGCTGCAGTGTTGTCAGCGGAACAGTTTCTAGCAGCTCAGCCGCGTTAGAGCAACACCGCAGTCAAGTAGAGCCGGCGCTTTCGCTAAATTTCTCCCTGAACACCACGCTACTTCGGGTGTCCCTTGGTGCGTGGAGGGGATTTTGCTTGGTGGTCGTTCCGTGGAAGTTCTCACAGATTCCATCAGACTTTTTAGCGACAGCACGGTGGTCAGCGCGGTGACGCGGTCAAGTAGATCCCCAAACTTACCTCTTGCGGGTCGGAGGTCGGAGGTGAGTGTTTCACTGTGCCGCTTGTTTACTACGTGTTCTGGTTTCCGCACACGCGACGCGTAGTGCACGGCGCAACTTTGAAAGGATTGCCAGAAACTTTTCAGCGACAGGTGGAACTGCCACGCGGTCAAGTGGATCCTTATTCTTTCAAGTCTTCCTTAGCGATTATTCAGAGAATTTCGCCGTTCGTAGACGTACAGGTTGGGCTAATCAGTACTTCTGCTAAGCGCAAGTTTCAGGCGATCGCATGCAACTTTTTCGGCCACCTCGACTTCCTTAGCCGTTTATCTATTGATAAAAATCAAATTCTGTCTGCTTGTTTGTATGTATGACCGCTAGGCAAATCGTCACGGATGGGCCTAAACGTCCGGAATGGGGCTTGATAGTTTCATCGGCGTCCCCTCTAGGTCGCCATGTAGTCTTCATCCCGCTCTGGGCGCGGTGGCGCCGTGGAGTTCGAGCGTGACCATGAGTATTTTTTCTTCTCGCTCCTTCTCCGTGCTCCAGACAGCTCTCGTGGATCAGTTCTGTTCTTTCGGGAGAACAGCCCCGGAGAAGAAGCGGGTACAGAGGGAGTGGGATGCGGTCATGCCTGGAGCGAATGTCCGCTCTACAGAGCGGCATGACGTCGAACAGGGACAGAGCCAGACTCCTGGCCGTTACCAGCCTCGGTCCAGTGCTTGGTTGCACTGCCTGCCATCGGCGAGCCTCGGAACCCTTCTCGACAACACCACGGTACGAGTCTGCGCTGGCTTTCGTCTGGGAGCTAAAATCGTTACCCCTCACACCTGCTCGTGTGGGGAGAATGTTGACGTGAAGGGCACGCATGGGCTGTCCTGCAGGATGAGCGCCGGTAGGTGGTCTCGCCATTCCCACATCAACGAGACGTTCAGACGCGCCCTCCGCACCGCTCAGATACCGAATCTGAGGGAGCCCCAGGGACTGTGCCGGAATGACGGCAAGAGGCCCGACGGCATGACGCTGGTACCCATCGAGAGAGGAAAAGCCCTCGTGTGGGACGGAACGGTGGTCGACACTCTAGCCTCTAGCCCCAACATATGTCGACGCCGGGAGCCTCTCACAGGGCGCTGCAAGCGCCAGGGCGGAGGCTCTCAAGCTTCAGAAGTGTAGCGAACTGGCGTCCAGCTACTTCGTCGCTCCACTGGCGTTCGAAACCCTGGGCGGACCGGGCCCGGCCACGAAATCCCCGGCGACAGTTGGAGCTTTCGGTGTAGACTAGCGCTCCTCACAGTGTTACAAGACCAAAGACCCATGAAATGATCATCATATAATAAACAGAGGAAGAGTAAATCCTCCATCCGGACTTGGAGAACAAACGCCGGAATCTGCCTAGCAATTTCGTTCGTCAAGTGCGATTGAGACAGCGACATGACCGTGCATCTTTTTGGAGAAAACACCACCAAGGTCCTTCAGATGCACGAAGTCATCAAAGTCGACAACTCGTACCGTATGTATGGATTCGTAGAAAGACCTTCTCACCCGAACACAACGACTGCCGTTGACGGGCTAGAGTTCGTCGTCACAGGGGTGAGAATTCACAGGTCTTCTCACACAGCACTTGTCTCATGCCAGCATGATCACCGAACTCACAAGGATATTTCTTTTTCCACAGCGTTCCCGGGTCGAACTGATCGACGGCAACTACATTGGACCACTATCAATCCTACCATTAACGCTTGCCCAGATCGTCAACATACGAATGAGTAGGAGCGCGGACTTGGGGGAATCGTCTTCGACGTCCAACTACGAGAACGGACGACGACAAACCGCCACCCTAGTAGACGACACCCTGAGAGCAATTACGGTGTCTCTTCACTCTGAACTCGTTGGATACCTCGATCGCCTGCAAGGCCGCGCGTTACTATTGGCCCTGCAGCGGTTTTCCACCGCGGTTTTAAAGCCGCAAAACCGCAAGCTTTTTCGGCTCAAAACCGAAACCGCGAGAGTTTGCGGTTTTAAACCGCGGTTCTGGATCACGCGGCCAAAGGTGCAATGAATGCTCCAAGGTGGGCTTTTCGGATCGATTTCGAAGAGATCACTACGTTTCATACTCTCGATTTGTTGTTGCGTAACACTCGTTTGGCGCTCCGACAAGAAGTAGCCCTCTTCCTCACAGAAGGCGGACGCAGGCCTTCCCTAGAAAGCTGCTGGAGGATTCCGCTCTCGATTCCGCCGACATCGGTTCCGGCAGAACGCGATTTCAACGTCGTTCATTTTCTGTTGGGACAAAACAGAGCAAGCTTGAATCCCACAACTCTCGATGACATCTTAATCCCACGTAATTTGTACAAACAACCGTCGGAGGCGAGATAGTGATACGAAACGATCGATGAAAAGTTGTGACACAATAGGAAAGCTACGCTCTCCGGAGTTTTTCGAAGTGATCCGGTTCATATAATAAAGCTACGTCGAGTTTGGCGGCATGGACATTATTTCTCTTCGTGAAACCTTGCTGGAGTACTCATTTGAGACGAAAATACCTTGTCCAACTGCTTGCGTTTTTTTGCGGTTTTTAACCGCGGTTTTGAAATTTGCATTTGCGGTTAAACCGAAACCGCGGTTTCGCGAATTGCGGTTTTTTGCAGGGCCTAGGTACTCCTCCGAACCGTCAACCTTCGGAGTACAAACGAAAAGAAGACCTTGGTCACAACTTCTAATTCCATCATACACCGCCAGCATGCCGTAGCAAGGTAAAAAGTTGAAGCCCCGCACGAGTGGGTTGCCTTCATCAGATTCGAGAAGGATCACGAATAGGTTTTGATCGAAAAACCGGTTTCGAAACCGGTTTTTCGGCCAAAACCGGTCAAAAAGGTTTTTTTTTCGCGTGGAACGGTTTTGAGGTTGGTTTCTCGGCCAAAACCGGACTTCCGGTCAGAAGTTATTTTCGGATTTCCCCCTGGAACTACAATAATGCGAGGAAAGACGTTTGAAATGAATTGACAATACCATGATTTGAGAAAATGATATGTATTTTTTAAACACAGCGTTCTACATATATGCATCTTAGATTTTCTCGCAAGCAGGTGCTTCCCGAGCAGGGGGCGCGATACGCGATAACAGTCTGGTACCTCGATGACAACGAGATCGCCTTGCAGACTCGCTTGCCAGGTGGCTCCGCTGATGATTAGGCCGCTGAGAACTAGGTGTTGGCGCCATTTCGATAGAGAATCGTTAATCAGAACATTGCTTTCCATGAATGCGATGCCACTGAGAGAGTTGGTTGCAATGATTACACCCAATATGACAATGCCCGGTCAGTGTTCAGGGGGCTGTGAAGCCTTCAGATAGATATATGTGCTGCTGAGCGTGAGGAAGAGATGGCTCTATTTCCCCTCACCATGGGATCTATAATGTGCGCGAAGAAGCATAAGACTGTCCAGTGTGGTCGGAGAGAGAGAGTTACGAGTTTTCGCGCAGATGTTATTCATCGAACTGAAGTCCCTTTCCGGCTGTATGGACGTCGGCCGGATTGTTGAGATTCGCAACAAGCACTTCTCCGCCGCCGTCTCGCGCGCGGTGTCTTCTTACACAATGTTCAGAATCATCGTCTGCCTACGTGCGATCTCAATTTCGATGGAAGTCTCTTTGAAAGAAAGCGCGCGGAGCGCCTCGTCAAGTTGTGTTCTCACGCTTCTTGAAACGTTCTCCAGCCATGAATGGGAGCAAAGTTTAAAGCTGAGCAAGGCGTTCGGAGCGCGAAGGATTCTCACGAAAATCGATGCCGAAGCCGATCGTAAGCCGTCAAAACCGTTCTCTATAACCGCTGAAACCGTTCCCCAAAACCGGTTTTAACCGTCAAAACCGCTCCCTAAAACCGGTTAAAACCGGTTTTGGTTGAAACCGGTTTCGACGGTTACAACCGGTTTTAGGCCGGTTTTTCAAAACCGATTGCGACCCCTAGTCACGAATTTCTCTGACCAAATGTTCCGAATATTTCATGTAAACTTTCACTTTCTCATCAGCTTATTCTACATGAATAAACATCCGATCTGGATTATTTGATCGTACACATGACTATCTTGAAATCCTTCATATGAATACACAATAAATATTAACCGCGCGAGCCATTGATTTTTGCCGGAAGTCACAGTAACGGAAGCCAGTCAATACTCAGTCAAGTGAAAAGCCAAGATTTGTGCTTCCGACCCAAACTGACCCAAGCTTTCCAACTGTGTTTCGTACCTTACAGTCGAACTTCCGATTTATCATCCCTTCTACAGTAATTACGAGCGAAGGCGCTCCGTTCTCTTCTATGAAAGACTCGGATAAAATCCCGCGTTTTGAAATCGTTCCCGACGCAATGCATCCCTCATCGTTATCTTTCACATTTGGAATCATCCTTTATTGCGATTTGTCTCGTATTTCTGAGAGCCCCACGAACTTTGGATACATTCCGCGACGTACCTCACGTCTGAAAGTCTACGGTCTCGGACCGAAACGGCCCCAGTTTTTTTTTGCTTCCCGATTCGCTCTGCCTTAACGCCTTTTTTGTATAAAAAGGGGCGGACCATTTTCATTAGTATTCATCGCTCTGCGAAGTCCGTCTAAGAAATCCATGTTCTCACATCGTCGAAAGCAAAAGCCACCAGTTGTCGAGCCACACCGTTCCCCGTAAGTTCTGATACAGGATGTGTGCCAGGAGAACTCCTGGATGCTGTCGCGAAAACCCGATTGTACTCGAGAAGTGCGCGTGTTTTTCTGAGGCGGAACACTTACAGCCAAAGATCGAGCCGACCACGAGCCGGGGACCATTGAGAACTCAGTCAGAGAAGGACCCTCCGGCAATTAGCGGAGCGGGAAAGGTAGTGTTCCCGGCTACAACAGGAAGCTTTGGAGCAAGCGTTTGCCCTCCGGGAGGATCAGGAAGAAGAACTCCGGCGCTCGAGTAGAACGATGATGAGCCCGACGTTTCTGGCCGGAATTGGCCTCCGATCGGCAGCCACGCCGGTTCGGTGTGTGGTGGCTTAATCTGATGCGCCAGCCTTCTTGAATATGTCGGAACGACGTTTGCGCTGTTGATGGAAATAAAGAGAGATGTGCACGTAGCTCAAGTGCAGTTCCAGCGGAAACCACGTGTCCTTATTCTTCTAGTAGTTTTTCGTGTAAGCCTTCAAGTTTACAACAATCTGTTCAATTGGCTCCGCCCCTTGCCAACCTTAGCTAACCCTAGACTAGGCGTGTAGCCCTGCAGCGAAGCTGCGAATGGCGTGGACAGAGAAGAGACAGAGGTTCGGTTTCAACTGAACTGTACCGACTCAACACACTGAGTTTATCCTTATTATATATAGGGAAAGTGTTGCTGAAGGGGTGCCTCTTGTATCTTATCCTAGGTATATATTGCGCAGCGTTACTTGTCTTCTTCTACTTTTGCCGACACTCGAGCCTCGCGATCATATTACCGACACTCGACTTGGAACAAAAATGCCGCAGTCTTCCCAACACTCCCCCGTTCGCAGTCGGGTGGAGCTGACGGTACCTATCTTCAGTATTTCCTGTAGATATTCCGGAATGTATCTGTCTGGTTACGGCACGGCCCTCTGAGGAATGAAGCTTTTATCAATTACTAGCGTACCTGTGCGCGCTTCGCCGCGGTGGACTTCGTTCGGACGCGGTTAGAAAACTTCATCATGGTGCGTGGAGTACCATGGGGTTAGGAATTTGCTGCGTTTTTTCAAATCTCAACCGAAACAGGAGAACGGAAATACCATAGTCGAAACATGTTCTCGAACGGTAGGAGCCACGAAGAACAAACCTCGTCGAGAAGGGGGTAGAGATATCACTGTTGTATAAACTCATTTGGTGGGTGTGGAGATTCTTGGAAAGTTAACGGGAATGAAATTATATTCAAGAGAAGGGATCTGATGATTTTCAAAAACGATTCTGAATCTCGGACAGAGATATGGCTGGTGTTTAACGGAAACTGATTGATTGATTGATATTTATTGACCATTATCTTCGACCGAAGGATTCGGGAGGGGAGGGGATACGAACTCCGGGGCCAGAATCCCGACGAAGGGAGTATCTATCGAGGACTCGAGGAGTCGAGACTGAGGTTCTGTGCTGGACCATTGAAAGTGAAGACTGTCGAAGAAGGGACTCTGAGAACCCGGCAAAAGGGTCAAAAGGACGGGAAACTCCTCGTAGCATTTGTGGCGGACGGACATAGGGATATCAAAATCATCGGGTTCAATGAAGTGCCCGAGAAGCACGTTGGCAAGTTCGAATTGAACGAAAATTTGGTCATTGAGATGTTCGAGTGCCAAATGTGTAAGCCTCAGCACCGGTCAACGTCAAGTAATCTCGGAATCCTTTGAACCGAAATTCAATCGTCATTGGATCACCAACCGATGCCAAGTTGGAAACGAATCCGAATGACAACTGGATGAAGGTGACTCGGGTTATCACTCAGACTGAAGGTTCTATCGTCAAAGTGTGTGGAATTCTGACCGGTGCCAAAGTCGAGTCCGACGCTCAACTGTCTCCCTCGATCGTTATTAGCCCAGGCGCTTTCGCTCCGATTTCAATCGTGAAGTTCTCCGTGCCGCCGCTTTACGGGGGGCTACTCTCGACCAACCGTTTGATTAGAACATGGAGGTACCCGATCGGAATCTTGTCTCAACTGTCGTTGCTCTTCGGACCCACACAATTACTGACGAAAACTGAACCGAGAACCAGGTTCGCACAGGGGTTCGGGTCGCTCAGCGTCGGTCGTCATCAACCCGAACATGCGCACGTCGTGGATCAGAATCAGAGCTGTGCGCTGCGCCATAGAATCGCCGGCGCGCCGGCTCGCCGCAGTTCAATTTCCGCCGCTAGCCGCCCCCAAGTTTTCTCAGCGCGCCGCCGGGGCACCGCTGCCAGATTTTCCCGGCGGCGCGCCGGCGGCAGGCGCATCAAGCAAGGAATTCTCCATAGGATCGGGGCTCAAGGGGCCCTGCGTGTAGAGATTAATCGCGTATGACGAAGAATATGGCTATAGAAACAAGTGTAACAGACACGCGGCGATCAGATGGACAGCTCCAGGATCCCATGAGGATGACGCGATGCTCGTCCAGCCCCCTCAGTGCGATGAGAGGGCGGCAGCACCACGCCATGGCGCGCCGCAGCGAACGCTGCCGCCATGACTTTTCTCACCCGCCGCCGCCGCCGTCGGAAAACCCCACGGCGCACAGCTCTGATCAGAATCCATCCTCGCCCGCCGACGCTCTTCAGTTTCGCACAATGATTCACGGATATGTATCCGAAACCAAATCCAATGGGACCACCGTCCTGAGACTGAGCACTCTCATCAACCCTCAACCTCAACGTCGACTCGAAGCGTTCAGGAGCACCGGAAACCCGTCGCACCTTGATGGCTTAGTCGCTGTAGTGGTTAGAACGGATGAGCATGTGCACGGTAGGCATCAGCGACGTCGGCGGTGGGAGGCGGGACTATCGGCGATCAGCCAATGGTGGCGATCGGCGATACCATAGCACAAGGTGCTCTAGCAGAGTATATTAGAGACGTACATGTTGAAACCAAAATCACACAATGAAGAGCACTCAGAATCAAAAGTGAATCTGCCAAGTGTTTATTAAGGAAATGAAGCTGCTATTTAAAGACAATTGGTGAGGGACATCAGAAAGGGAACCAAGGCGAGAACAGTGCACGCCTTCTTCTGTTTAGTACGAAAGTGATGCTAACCTAAACGCCAGAGCAAGACTCAGGGAACATTATTTTCAACAGCCCTCCTTCGCGGAGTCGTGATCTGGCTTACAGCATGTTATCCAGTATTCCAAGTGAAACTGAAGCGATTCTATTTGGGAGTCTTTTCGACTCGAACATCGAAAGCTATTCGGTTACCTAGACATTCCCACGGACCAGTAATCTTCCGATGATACAGTAGAATCTCCACGCGAGTTCCGATTGAAAGGCAATATGGGTTATTTCGAGGTTCCAAGATGTTTGAGGGCAGGAAATTGGTCCTCTCTCCCGATCCTAGGCTGGATCTCTTCAGACTAATTTCAGTCATTCGTTCGTCTGGAGTCAACATCACTGGAAGGTTTGTCTGAAGATGAGTACCCCTCGAGAGCCCTCCGACAGCGGTCCCCTTCTTAGGCGTCAGGCAGTTGAGTTGAACTGCCTGAACCACGGTGAAGACGAAGACCCGCCGGAAGGAAGACTCGAGCGTGTCAGGAGAGCTGCCTTACGACTCTGGCTGCAC
The DNA here is from genome assembly GCA_031001835.1 of Lepidoglyphus destructor. Lineage (NCBI taxonomy): Eukaryota > Metazoa > Arthropoda > Arachnida > Sarcoptiformes > Glycyphagidae > Lepidoglyphus > Lepidoglyphus destructor. The sequence continues at coordinate 127,734 of JARNKU010000223.1, read as the reverse complement.
TGTGTGTCAGGTCTCAGGCACGCTTGGAGCCTGGCCTGGGCTCTCCGATGGCTGATCCTTGCAGTGGTGGTCGTGTTTTGCCTGGTGCTTTCATCAGAAATCATCACGACCCTTGGTAAGAGAGTTTACTCTGTTTACTTCCGACGATCGATGATATACGAGACACATAAGCAGTTGATTGACTCAGAGTCGCGTTTCTCTCTAGTGGTGGAACGGCTTGTAAGGCCAGTCGTCGGTCCATCGTTCCGTAATCCGACGGAGAACAGGACCGATGACCGGCGACCTCCGGAGACGATTCACACTGACATTCCGAATGCCACGGGAGTAGCGAATGTCGAGCCCTCCCACAACAAAACGGTAGTCGAATCATCACAGCAAGAAAACTCCACGCGAGGACCTGGGCCAGTGAGCACGGCTCAAAGTCCGTTCGCTGGTTACGAGAGATGCATCGATGCTCGTCTTTTTCCGGGATTCAATTTCCTTTGCCGTCAGCATGGCGATGACTTCGTTTGCAGCTCGCCCCGGGACGGGGCCTGCATCTTGGTGAAGGCCGAGGACGAAGAAACAGACGAGGAGGCAGAAGATCGCGTATTCCACGTTGTCCCCATGAGGCCAGTCGACGTTCGGACTTTTGAAGTCCGGTTCGGAATCCTGGTGCAATGTGTGGGACTGCGATGGTACATAGAGTGTGGACAGCAGAACAAATCTACGATGCAGTTCAATGCATTATAATAAACTTTCGGTTTTAGTATACGGAGTTCTAGACTTTTCTATCGTCATGCCGGCTCGTGCGCGTCAGCCGCTGCTTGGAGATCAAAAAATCTTACAATGGAGGATTTCTTCTCTCAGATTTTCTTATAATCAGTTACTCAAGTCTCGATGCGTTTTCCTCATGAGAGTTAAATGCACTTCACATGTGTTGGGAATCACGAAAACAGTTCACTTCTGGTGGAAAGGTATAAAAACGGGAGTCAATCCATAGCTATTCCTTTTTCCTGCGAAAAACGAAGCGAGTTTTCCACGAACGTCTCTGCTCTTATGAGATGATCTCTCCTGGCTGCTGTCGGAGGAATCCTATTGTGATAGAGGATTGTCGGTGTGGTTTGCGACGCCGCGGACCCATGGCCAAGACAAGAGGTGCGCTGGAAGATCTGTTCTGCGGCCAAGGACCATCTCGTTGTGAGATGGACAGCGAAAGGATTCCCCGATCTGTGAACCCATTCGTGGGGTTCACTCCGCCAGACTCCATGCGGGAGTCGGACCTCTCGGCTCACAGCCATCGTGAGGACTTCACGGAGGTGAGGATTTCATCGCCTTCAGATCGGAGCCGGACAGGCAGTCTCACCGGGCGACGGAGACGTCGTCGAAAGACGATGATGGGAAGAGTTCCCACTCTCCTGATGACCATTGCGGTCATTGGTATTCTTATGATCCTGGTGCGGGTGTACAGCATAGTCGGTGAGATTATACTGTGGTTCCATGCTGTGAGATGGTTGTGGTATACATTGTCAAAATAAAGCGGTGTATATCTGTTTGATCAGGCGCATTCGATATATTTCAGACGGAGTGGCACAAAACGGGTTCCCCTCCACGGTCCTGCCGGTGCCCTCAGTGGATCGCTTTACAGACAAAATCAAAGCGATTGCGGAGTGGACGCGAGAGGGCTCCCCGCGTTGGTTTGACACTACAGGGTTTTTGTGTCGAGAGGGCGTGGGGTTGCCGATCTGCTCGGCCCGACAGGAGAACGCATGTGTGGTTCGGCCTCACACGTACAAAGCGGATCATCAGGGTCGAATCCAAGCCTGGCCTTTGGCGGCCTCTTTGCTGAACTATCTCGACCCCACTATAGTGGCAACTTATTGTAATGGGAAACGATTCTTTATTAGTATGGAATAGATTTGCGAGGTGTTAATACATAGTCTCGACGCCTTTTCTTTTTTTTTCTTTTTCTTTTTCGTTTTCTGGGATATTCGCAAAGCTCAAAGAACATAGGAAGTAATGGCGTACGCTTCGCGGTCCCGCGGACCTTCTTTCCCATTTTGACAGCAGACGGTCATGTTTACAAGCATACCGGTGCGGCCGCCAGCGAAGCGCTCTAGTACGGAATCGTTGCTCAACAGCTCTCGGTGGTAGTCTGATCTCCAGTTGTGTCTGTGTTCGCAGTGATTTCAATGTTAGGAATCAGACAATCACGATCATCAGACGGTGCAGCTTCAGTTACCGTCGGTTGATACGGGTTATCAGGTCTTCCAACGCCAAGGCTACTATTCTCACGACGATAGAAGCGCTTCAAGATTAGTTTGAGTAGCATTAAGGTTATTCCAGTGATTGACAGCGTTGATTGCGCCAGCGACACAGCTTTCCATGTACGGCAATTTTCCGTTTGCTTTGGTTCAGGTTCAGGCGGAACAATTCGATCTTTGTAGAGGGGCCAAAGACTCTGCCCTCCTACTGTTGCTTTGTCTTCGAAGATGCACGGCAGTTCGTCATCTGCTTGATCGGCACAGGTATTTTCATCCAAGCATAATACAGAGAATTCATTGATTATCCTCATGATGGTACATGGTTGTACCTTCTGTCTGCATTCGATTCCGCAATCATTTTGATATGAGAAATAGCTTGTCGCCGGCGCTATCAACAACGTTAGTATCAGCAGTACTCGGCCTGTCAATCCTGTTTCAGGTGCTTCCATGGCTCCAATCCCGAGAGGCTCCGTTGCCTGTAAAATGCGTTTTTGTCCAGGGGTTTTGTCATCCAGTCCGCGCGCTGAAGCTCCGTCGGGGTGAAGCTCAAGTCAAAGTCTCCCCTTGCATAGTGATCTTTAACGAAATAGAATTTTAGATCGATGTGTTTGGATCGTCTGTAGTGGAGGGAGTGTTTGACGAGTTGAATTGCTGCAACGTTATCCATGTTCAAAGTTACTTTATCGTGGATGCCGAGTTCGCTCAGAAGTTTCTTGATCCAAAGAGCGGATTTCGCGCTTTCTGCGGCTGCGTAGAATTCACTTTCACAGCTGCTCTGGGCCACGTTGGATTGCTTTGTGGTGTGCCAGATGATCGGAGCTGATTGTCTCATGACGAGAGTTCCGGATGTAGATCTTCGATCATCCACGTTGGACCCGAAGTCAGCGTCAGAGAAAACGACTGTTTTCTCAGTGGACTCGCTTTTGAATGTTATTCCGAGGGATGGGCATGACTTGAGGTATCGTAGCACTCTCAGTCCGGCCTGGTAATGTTCAGGTGTGCTTTTGTCGAGGTATCGACTCAGATATGCTGTCACAAAGCATATGTCTGGGCGACATCCCACAGCGAGCCAGAGTAGTGAGCCTACCAGTTCACGATATTTTGGTTGAACACATGGGCCGTTAGATTTTATGGCGTAAATGGTCTTGTCACACGGAGTAGCCGCAGGTTTGCAATCTGACATGTTGAATTTCTCGAGAAGTTCCTCCACGTATCGGGTTTGATGCAGATGAATGTCATGATTTTGATTGATTTCAATCTGCATCCCCAGAAAATAGGTCAGAGGCTGAGAAGTTATCTCGAGTTCTCGGCCAATTGACTCAATGAGAGTGAGAACGTCTTCCTTCGATTTGCCAGCGCAAATTGCATCATCCACATATACGACTACCAGGAGACGGGATTTGCCCGGTTTTACAAAGAGGCAAGGATCCGTCCGGCACTGGGTCAATCCCTTTTTGGTAAGGATTGAGGTCAGCTTCTTATTGAACATGTACGGTGCCTGTTTCAATCCGTAGAGGCTTCGAAGAAGTTTTAGCACTTTACCGGATCCATCGTTGCACCCCTGAGGTTGTTTCAGATATATATCCTCAGTTAGTTCTGCATTCAAGAACGCGGTTTTAACATCAAACTGATGCAAGTAAAGTTTTTCTTCTGCGGCTACGCTCAGTATTGCTCTCAATGTTTCTTGGCGTGCCACAGGACTGAAGATCTTGTCGGGGCTGTATTCCAAATTTTCTCGTTGTCGGAACCCCTTCACGACAAGTCTTGCTTTGTGTCTGCGAGACCCATCCTGAGGATTGAATTTTATCTTGAAAATCCAACGGGAGTCGATCGCTTTCCTCCCTCTCGGGAGCTCAGCAGGCTCCCACACAGAGAGTTTGCGCAGGGAGTCAAGTTCATCTTGGATTGCAGCTTTCCATAGATGACGATCGGGACTTCTCATGGCCTCATCATAGGACTTCGGCTCGTTTAACTCAAGGGCTTCAGCATTGTGACATTCATCACAATCATTTAGAAGGTCCCAGTCGTCATGATCGTCGAGCTCTGTCCGGAATCGTGATGGTGGACGCAGCGTGTCTCTTGGCCTCAAATGATAATTTGAAGCCGCCTCCTCAACAGTACCGTGATCAGTTGGTTCTTGATTCTCTTCCGCAGTGTTTTCGCTTTCATCTTGGGCGTCGGGAATTGTGTCATCGTGACCGTTTTCAGTGTCTGTTTGTGAAACATGCGTTGGTGTTGTCTCATGGAAACTTGCCATGAAAGGGCGTGTTTCATCAGTCTCTGTTGGTTGAGTGGGCTCGTGACTTTGTGTGGAAGGTGTCCTTGGAAAGTAAACGTCTTTTGTACGGATTACTTTGTTGGATTGAGGATCCCAGACGCGGTACCCGATGCCGAACGGGGAATATCCCACAAGCCTTGCGGGTATGCCTCGCTTCTGGAACTTTTTCATGTTGATGTCACGATCATAGATGAAGCATTTTTCTCCAAAGGGACGTAGCTTGCCGAGATACGGCTTTCGTTTGTAGAAAATTTCATAGGCAGTTTTGTCACTTCCTTCCGGAATTGTAATGACGTTGAGAGTCTGGACACAATAAGCGACACATTCAGCCCATAGATACTTTTGGTTTTCAAGACCGGCTGACACGAGTAAAGTCCTGACCAGATTTGCTATTGTACGGAAGCCTCTCTCAGCTTGACCATTCTGAGGCGCATTGTAAGGCGAAGAGAACGTTTGTTCTGCTCCGATCTCTTCAAGAGTTTCTTTCACGATTGCATTCTTAAATTCCGAACCTTCATCCGAATGAAAGCGCTTGATGTTCTTGCCTATCTGGTTTTTGAACCAAGCGACGTAAAGCTTGATACAATCAGCGGTTTCATCCTTAGACTTCAGAAAATAGGCCCGTCGAAACTTGGTGTACTCATCTGTGATGATGAGAAAATACTTGGAGCCGCCAAGTGACCAGGTCGATGGGCTGCACAAATCAGCTACCACCACAGTCCCTGGCTGGTCAGCTTTGGATCCTTTGGGACGACTGTGGTTAGGTACTTTTGTGAATTTTCCCATGATACACGCTTCACACTCTGAGAAGTCGTTTTTGTATGGGATGCTCTGAAGATCAAGAAATTTTTGAATTGACTTCTTGTTAATATGAGCGAACAGCTCATGGTAGTCCTTCAGGCTTTTGATGGCCTCAGAAGCCATCTCTTGCGAGCCAGCAGTACTTGTAACTAGCAAGCCTTGGCCCTCACCATCCTTCGATTCAGTTTCGCTGTTTCCGAAACTATTCTGATCATTCTGAGGATGGTGTCCCGATGGTGTTTCAATGTTCAGTCTGTAAAGACGTTTCACCTTCGGGACCCGTATGCATACTTTATCTTTCTTGATTACGAGCTCGTTGGTCTGGATAGTAACGTTATATCCTTCATCAGTCAACTGACTCACGGAGATCAGGCTCTTGCGAATCCTAGGAACGTAGAGAACGTTCCTGAGTTGGAAATTCACACATCTTCCTCCATCTCTGACAATAAGGCTAACAGTTCCCTGTCCGTAAACTCGCAGACGATGGTCACTGCCAACTCTTATTTCCCGGGTGTCTGAGACGTTGGTAAACGATGTGAACCACGATTTATTGTTTGTGATCGTGTGTGTGGCTCCTGTATCGATGAGGAATTGGTTATTCATCTTGATCTTCCTTCCAGTTTGGGTGAGGAACGCTTCAGCAATGTTTGCTCTGGGTGTGGAAGCGTTTGGCCTGGAGGAGCCATTGTGTCGTCTCGGTCTGCGACACTGATTCCTGAAATGGCCTCTGCCTCCGCAGTTGTAGCACCTTGTTTCTGCGCGCGCGTTTCTGTGCTGTTGGTTCTGATGAGGAGGTGTCTGTTGTTGGTTCCCGCCGTTGAAATTTGGTCTTCGTGAGTATCTAGGGAAGCGCCTGTGTCTGGAGTCTCGATTACCGAGACTCGCTTGTGAGAGCAATGCAGTTGCCTCATCAACCCTTCTGTCGGGATTTTGTCTGTAGGCTTCAGCCCTAATCACTTCAACCAGCGTGGCAATACCTCTCTCTGTCTGGGAGCGAGCGCTCCAAGCCATCTTTATCGTGTCCCAGCTTGAGGGTAGTGCCTTCAGCAAGGTTTCGACTTTGACATCACTGTCAAGTGAAACACCTGCTTCGGCCAGTTGGTTCTCCAGGCGACTGTATGCGAGTAAATTATCATCGACTGATTTGCCTTTCGAAAATTTGAAATTCATGAAATCGTGAATGATCGCTCCCTTTCGAATAACGGACTTTTTCGTGAAATGAGTTTTGATTTTTGCCCAAATTTCGGCAGTGGAGTACTGTTCAGTTTGAGGAAAGAATAAGTCAGTTATTAGGTCGGAGTTCACGATGCGAAGTAATTCACGTTTGGCTTTCTCGTCCGTTTCTTGAAATTTTATAATCTCTTTTTTCTGTTCATCCGTAAAGTCAGCCGCTCCGGAGTTCTTTTTCGGCAACTGGGTGGTGCCGCTGATTAGGTTCCAAATTTCCTTGTTATTCTTCAGATAAATCGGCGCGTATTCGGACCAGGACAAATAATTATGACCGTTTCGGGCCAAAGTGACTGGGCAGATTGTGGGCTTGTCAGCCATCCGACATTCCGAGGCCATGATTTCGCCTGGTACACCTTAACTATCCAGTTAAACGAAGGCTACTTACTTTCTCAGGTTGCTGTAGAGCTTCGTGCTGATAACGTGTTGAAACCAAAATCACACAATTAAGAGCACTCAGAATCAAAAGTGAATCTGCCAAGTATTTATTAAGGAAATGAAGCTGCTATTTAAAGACAATTGGTGAGGGACATCAGAAAGGGAACCAAGGCGAGAACAGTGCACGCCTTCTTCTGTTTAGTACGAAAGTGATGCTAACCTAAACGCCAGAGCAAGACTCAGGGAACATTATTTTCAACAGTACAATAAAGAGAAGTCGTCGTAGTCAGCAGGACGCGTACTCCCTTAGCCGATACTACATTGGCGCAGTCGACGAAACATGTGACAAGGCAGAACGGAACCCTGAGACGCGAACCAGACAGTGAGAAATGTCTGGAAAAATGGCACAGAGACGACAGTCGGTTAACCTCAATGGTATTCCTACTCAGAGAGGACCGTTTAGGTGACATAACTCACAAAGATTCACCGCACGGAGATTTCACCTCACACACGGACAACCTCACCAAATAGGACTCCGTTTCAAAGTCAACTGAAGATCCTCTGGTCGACCCCATGTCCCCGTTCAAACCACGAAGTTTGAAAGAAATAAACGTGATCCAAAAACTTGACGTGACCTTGCTCGATAATGATGAAAGGTATCCTATAGCCATCCGACGATCAGTGCCCACCTCTCCACGATTTCCAAACCTAACGGTTCGAACGCTTTCGAATCCATGGGCCTCAAAGTCGTACACACATTCGAAATTATAGGTTTAGATACTTCAAGCTTCAATATTTCGGCTGGTGAACTATTTTGTCAGTCGCCGTTGTTTAGACTGAACGATTTCTATCGGGTTCGGACTGCTGACTCTGATTTCCTATAAACAGCGGCTCATTCTGCTACCGATGCCTTTTCGTTTGATCTGGGGATCAAGTCAAGTCGATCCGTTTAGGTCAGGCTTTCAAACTCGTGTGCACTTGTTTTTTCGTCTTGAAGATGGACGCTCCATCAACCAGCTTGAGCTCAGCGGACTCCACCCGACTACGCTGGGTCAAAGATCTGCAGAGCATCATTGAAGGATGGCGAGTTGGATCCAAATCCATCAAGCGAACTTTTCCGAAATATCTCTCTTTGACCGGGCAGAACAGTACAAGCGTTTTCGTGGGGATTCCAAGCCTGCCGCTTCAAAGCGTCGCCGAGAGGTCACGGGTCTCTCTCCGACCGATTCGGAGTTTGTTCCGAAGAGACTCTGCTCGCTAGTTCGGTACCGTGGTCCAGTGCGGCGCCGTTGTCGTCAGACGCTGCGTTCGAAAAGATTTAGACAGCTCCCACGACGTGCTCGGAAGGTAAAGCTGATGAACCGTGCCGTGCCATCTGCATCAGCGATGGAGATTCAGGAGAACGTGGTCAGTGGCTCACTGACCGAAGACGAGAGTCTCCGTTGTGCAGGTGTCCATGGAGGAGGGGCGGGAGCCACGTCCAACCCCAAGGAGGCCTGGATCATCTCGATGGGGGTGCAGAATCCTCGGTCGTCCAAAGAACGTATTGGTGGCGCCTCTGGTGTTTGCTGTTCTGCAGTATGGTGAGTGTTATCGCCCATGCCTCGTCGCACTTTATGTGATGCTCTGGAAATACATTAGTGGTATTTTCCAGTTGATTCGCAGCTTTCGCCTATTCTCCGTGTGTCTCAACCGAAGTCGTTTGCCCAGGCCACCACTCCGCATGCCACGGAGCCTCCGATGACAACCCCGGCTGGACCTGTCTTGAATCGTACTATCACTCGGCCCTCAGTCCGACCGCCTCTGGTCGATCGTCCAAACCTCCCCACCGACCGGCGCGCTCCGGGAGTCATCCGTCAATATCTTTCCCTCATCTCGCCAGTTGTGGCTCGGCCAGCCGAGCAAAACGTGGTTGAAGCAAAGACCAAAGTTCCTGACAAGGGAGGTGTCAGACGCTAGGTTGGAGTTTCGGGACGAAATTTTCAGGATGAATCCGCACGATCTTCTGGATTCACATGGCGTCATCAATTTTTTCCAAATACATTCGGGGAAGAAAATATCTTGGTCGGATGAGTGTGGCTCTCTATAGAAACCCCCATAGACAGAGCGCTCGAGCCGACGACGAAGTTAACCCATAGGAACTCTACGACGCGCTTCATCCGGGATTCGCTTATATCTTTTCTCCCGCATGTATTTGGAGAAAAATGATTGGATCATGTGAGTTCCAGAGATCGTACGAAGTCATCCTGGAAGTTTCGTTCCGAAATTCCAACCTAGCGTCTGACCCTCCCTTGTGAGCTGGAGGCCCCGTAGCCGGTCAAGGAGCCGCCGGCAGAGGAACCTGTCATCACCGAGATCGGAATGAACACCTTCTGGTGCGTCCGGCTTTAATTCAGGAGGATCTGCCGATCATCCGAGGAGCGACTTTGTGTAGTCCTTTCTTCTGACGGTCAGGTGCCGAGTTTGGTTCGGGCGACCGCGCTTGACCCGGAGTTGGGGTCCTTATCTGGAGATGAGACTGAGAGCACATCATTTTTGTTCGAGAAATGCAATTCTTGTAGACATTAGATTGATTAGCCCTCAGTCGCTGCAATAAAGGAAAACTAGCATGAGTTTAGAGTCTACATTGTGATCCTCTGTAGGCCTTATTTGGTCGATGAAGCAAGGCAAACCTGTGAGTCCAGCTCGATGGTCAAGACAAACCTAGACTAGTCGTTTAGCCCTGGAGCTACGGATGGCGCGGATAGAGAAGAGACTGAGGTTCGGTTTCAACTGAACGGTTCCGACACAACACACTGATTGTGAGTTCATTTGTGTTTAGAATAACCGCGGTTACGGCTAACCGAAAACCGCAAACCGATAACCGCAATCGAAGTTTACCGCAAAAATGGACCAATAACCGCGGTTATAGCCACAAGTAACCGCGGTTATACGGCATCATACCTCAAGACGGAATTTTGAGTAGAACCTGCGATTGGACACTCGTCCTTTTGCCCGAGCAACTGGAGCGAGCCATCTCCGACGACAAAGTACACATCTCACAACCCTTCGAGGCCGCGCTTAAGACACCACCCGTGAGGGAACTTTCCCCTGAAGGGAAACACACCTATATGATTTCCGCGCGCCTCAGTTGTTGCCGGGAGCTTCGGAACTTCGCAGAACTGCATTGCGGAATCCTCTCGCTGTCTTGCGGTTGAATACGCTCAAAACCGCTATTCTGTCGCGGTTATTGCGGTTAACAACTGCGGATTTCTTGCGGTTATCGCGGTTATTAACCGCGGTAAAATGACCGTTGCAAGCCTGCTCTCAACCGTATCTAGAGGTGCCTCTTGTATCCTATCCTAGGGTATCTATTCCGTAGTGTTACTTGTCGTCTTCTACTTTTGCCGACACTCGCGCCTCGTGATCATATTACCGACACTCGACTGGGAAAAGAAATGACGCAGTCTCTCCAACACTCCCCCGTTCGAAGTCTGGTGGAGGTGACAGTACCTATCCGTACTATTCCGGAATATATCTGCCTGGTTACGGCACGGCTCTCTGAGGAATAAAGCTTTTATCATTTGTACTTCAAGCTTCGTTATTTCGGCTGGTAAATTATTTTGTCAGTCTTCGTTGTTTAGACTGAACGATTTCCATCGGACTTGGACGGCTGACTCGGAATTCCTATAGATAGCGGTGCATTCTGCCATCGATTGCTTTCCGATTTTCACTTCCGATCTGATAGGAACTCCTGTGGTTCTCTGCTGCCGCTTTTTGTGTTTCGACATGGATACGCCTTCTTCGAGTCTCAGTCCCGCGGATAGTGTTCGACTCAGATGGATCAGAGATCTCCAGCCCATAATCGGCAGTTGGCGAGTTGGTTCGAAATCTGTCAAACGGCCATTCCCGAGATATTTGGCCGATGGACTTAACGTCCGCTACAATTGATAGAGGACACCGGGGGCTCTCTCCCACGGACTCAGAGTTTTCCCCGAAACGGCTGTACTCATCATACCGACGGCAACGTCCGATCCAGCGTCGTTATCGCCGGATTGTGATAACGAAGACATCGTGGCGATAATGACAAATAAGCTTGCTACTTCGCGCTCATGGCTTGGAGGACAGTATCGGACCTACAGTGTCACCAACCTTTACCGAAGCAGAAAGGAAGACGCATCGCCCGTGGCTGAAGAACGTTGCTAAAGCCACGAGTCTAATCGGAGTTGCTCTTAACAAATCGATTGGTATATTCCTGGTGACAGATACCAGTTCCCGTGAAATCTGGGGTGAGCTACGTGCCAGATTTGAACGCAGCAACACTCCACGCCGGGGTTGACCGGAGTTGAATGTCCTCGAGGAACATTTCAATCAAAGGAGAAAGAGTCAGAAAACATCGGTATGCGCATCGCAAAACTTCAGAAACTGTTCTTGGATTGTAATCATAAGTTGGCGAAACATGAAGAGAACACACCATCGGAGCCGATTCGGATCGGGAGAGTTCTTTCAACTCTACGGGAGGAGTATGACAACTTTCGAGCTATTTGGGATACGATTCCCATCGCAGAGCAGAAGTTGAATCTTCTGATCGAGAAGCTATCCGTCATCGAATCTCGTGGAACGACGGCTTCGAATGAGTCACTTGAGGCAACTGCGCTCGTGATAGAGAAACAGAGGGATCCGAGAACGATCAAGAAAGTAGGGCATGAGAAGAAAAAGGCTCGCGAACCGAAGGAGAGATTCCCTTGGCGAAGGTGTCACAAGTTCGGTCGTTGGGCGGCCGTGAGCCCAGAAAGGAACATGTCCGGAGGGCATCAACAGAGGTGCCACGTTTTCCTGAAAGAGAGTGATCGAGATCAATCAGGGGTCTTGATGGCAGAGAAGATGAATCTCATCAGACATTGAAGACGGACGGGGCTGGCCGGGGTCGACCAGCTCGCAGATATTCTGACTAGAGCACATGGTCGGAGTCGATTCGCGCATCACTAGGAGAAGATCGGTCTGAAACAACTGTCGAGCTAATCTTCCAAGGGGAGTGTTGAGAATGGGAGTTCAGCTTGCCCGAATGCTGTAAAACCTGTTCACAATAAGCAACGAAGATCCACTCTGATCCTTGCATTGTTGTCGCCTGACGCTCTCTCCTAGAATTCCTTCGGAACCCATTGGTGCCATAGATGCAGAGGTCATCGGCATAAAGGAGGACTTTGATCAGCTTTCTCGGGCCGTATACCGCAGCGGGGAGATCCTTCAGCAGTACCGAAAACAAAAGCGGGCTCAAGTCATTGCCTTGGGTCAGCCTGGTTGTTTGGCTGAAGCGGGGAGAAGCGAGATTCCGTCGTCGATGTAGATGCGATTATCCTGTAGTATGGCTAGCAGCAAGCCAAGTATGTTCGAGGTCACCCCGGCCTCAGCGAGGAAGCGTAGGACGACATCACCGCCGGCTGTGTCGAAAGCTGCTCGAAAATCTACGGAAGCCGCGAACAGGTACTGGTTTGGCTTCGATAAGTGAGATCTCTCATCCTCCAGATGGATTCTGCAGGAGGAGAAGGTCGAGCGATCCTTCCGAAAGCCATGTTGCTCCTCCAGAATGACTCGTTGGTACGGGCTGTGCGCCGCGCCGTTTCCGTCCGGCACCATTGCTGAGCCGAAAAAGGTGTTCTGTAAGCTGTGCTTCGACAAGAACAAGGATCTTTGTGGTTATGGGGACGCAACCGGAACTGATACGCTCCTGAACCATCGGAGTCGTGCGCATCCAGGTAAGGCCATTGTGAACCAAAGCATTCATTCCGTTTGGTTGAGATTTCACGAAACACGAAGCGGCCCATTCAACGATGCTTGTATTTTTCTCCAGGTGAAATTTCCGAGTCTAAAAAATAGAACACACTCTTGGAGTCGTGGAGAAGTACTCTCAAAGAAATCTCACCGTCGAACTAGAACGGATCCGGTCGGGCGGAAGAATTGGGTTTGGCGAGGGATATCGCACTGTGGATGAGCACGGACTTGTTGCCATTTTGCCTGGTTGAAGGTAGTAAGAGCAGCACGGCTATAAAAGCCTGGCATGATTCATCAATAAACGATTTTGAGACGACGACGTGGACAGTCAGCCACGGCCTGCTCATTTCTGGCGCAGTCGGCAGATATGGAGGTGGAGGATTATTGTGGCAAGTCTCAAGCATACGATGGATGGTGTGACATGCTGATTCGCATTGACACAGAAGCGAGAACAATTCGATTCCTCATCCTGGACGACGCAAAGTACGACATGTTGCTCTCCCGGAAGGGCATGAGGGATTTCAAATTGAATCTATGATACACTCAGATGATACCATATCATTCGGGTGTGATTACACAAGAAAGATACCGATGCGACCGAAAGCATCGATCAAGGCACCGTTCACCACTTTCGAAATCAGAGAGATGGAGGATATCAAAAGAAGACTCAGCGCGAACGGAATCATCCACTCTGTTCTCGAATACCGATCTCCCGATGAAACGACTGACGATGACACCGTTCGGCCAGTTTTCGGCACAGATGAGTCTGTCAGCATCGCCATCACGAAGGGTGATCACAAAGGAGGCGAATCGACCGTTGGGATTCTTGAAGCGAGACGTTGGAACGACTCCAGAAGTGACGGACGAGGCGTAGTCGAACACTTCACGTGAGCACGTAGCCGCATCCAGGCGGGACACGAATACATGTGAGACACGAGGGCCACGAGGCGCTACGTTGAGTTTGCACTCAGCATTCCCCGTCCCCAGGGTGAATTTTCCCTTCCGCTGCGTTGCATGGGAGCAGATTGATCAGAGCCGCGCGAGTCAGAGGCCTGGAGAGTCTTTTTACCATCTCTACGGGCTGTCTCACCCGAAGATGGCACAGCAGTCCTACCGTTGGACCCAATCGAGGACAGGGCATTCCGCAAAACGTGAAGCTCCCTATCCTGAGCGTCGATCTTGGCATGAAGCAGCATCATCATGGGGCAAGGGATACCAGTGGCAAAATCGTACAGATACCTAGGAATCCTACTCTGTAATGGGAGGAACTATCTAGCGGAACAAGAGAAACTGTGGAAAGAGAAATCCACGAATTCTCTCAGGCAGCCATACGCAAAGTCGCCATGGAAGTTCAACAGGTTTGAAACCACGAAGATTCAATGGAAGGCTACGTGTGTGCCCGCACTAACCTACTGTAATTCGGTACTAGTAGCATCAGCTGATACCAGAAAGAGAATGGAAACTTCTCACAATCAGATGGAAGCAGGCAAATGGGCGACCCGAATGGGCAAATGGCCCGAGCAACAGGTGGCCCAGGGCCATTCTGGACGCGATGGAAACTTGCAATATCTTCAGCGCTGCACACAAGAGAATGCAGCATCTCCGCAAGCGGTATGGATGCGATTCGATGAGAACGCTGACACCGTCGGAAGGAGTGATAGCTGGAGAGCCTTCCGGAAAGATGTTGAAGAAAACATCCGATCACTAACGGACAAGGAGTGGCGAGAAAGCATGGAAGGGAAATCAAGCCTAGGGAGATACAGGAGATATAAAAAGGATAGAGGCACCATCGATCACATCTACGACAACACCAGGGGAAGCACACTCCTGGCTGGTGCACGAGCGGGATTCCTCAACACTAACGCCTTCAGAGCGAGATTCGAAGGAGGTGATGGGAAGTATGAAATCTGTGGGCATCACACAGAAACACTCGAACACGTAGTGATGGAATGCAAGGAAAGTAAAGAAGACGATCCAGAAATAAGCATAAGGCTAGGCCTGCATGAAGACTCAACAAAGTCGATTGTAGAGCGAACGAAGCGATCACTAGAAAAATGGGAAAAAGCGACGAAGGGGTATATCCCTCGCGCGGCTAGGACCGTCGAATGAAGAAACACAGTAACCAGCTGAGTCAACTCGCCGCGTAAGGGGTTCCTTGCATATAACATATAATGTATATCGTGAAGGGATGGTTAATAAACAAATCAATCAATCAATCGATCATGTTGCTGAGCTGTATGACTCATTGTCAGACGAAGACATTTTCAGCTGTCGGACTCTTCTTCTCAGAGCTGCAGCACTCGGGACAGAGTCCAGCACTCCTATTGTCCTCATAGCAGCTCTTATGAATGTTTGCGCAATGACCACTACAGGCCAGCATCGGACCACTTGAGCCCGTGAGATCGCCTGACTGACAGAGAGCACAACAGGCTGGGACCGACATGTTGCAGAACTGTTGAGGCAAGATGCAAGATCCACACTGACGCAGGTAGTAGACCGTACTGCGGGATTGTTGAGGGCAGAAAGTTGACACCAAAGCCAGGTTGGGGAGATATCCCAGAGGAAAATCGCCGGAGCGATTGGAAGCACGACCGCCAAGGGCAGTAGAAATAACTGGATGCTCAGACGGCATTATGATTGGAGCTCACCGCTGTGCTCTCGCAATCGTCCGCCCAGGACAACTAGGCCATCACGCAGAAATGGGCCGAAGACCCGAAGAGGCGAGTTCTTCGGGATTGGGGCTCCTGCCACGAGTGCGCGGACCTCCGTTGCCTATGAGTCAGCCTGCAGCTGTGAGATGATGAATTTTTCCGCACCAAGGAGCTCTGATACCAACATTGGCCTTGCCAGTTCTTCTCTTCTGATGCGCTTCTTTCAGAAATCAATCACTCTGCGGAACTGAACGATGGCTTGCAGATAAACTGTCCAACGACTGCAAGTTCCAAACTGAAGAACCACTGGGTGACTATGTTGCAGCGCCAAGCACCGATTCAGATGCACAAAAATCTCCATCTGACCCATCCTCCTCTCGCAAGCGAAGCTGTCAAATCGGACGGTTTTCACGCCAACGCGATTGACCTGTATCTCACGTGCTACACGTCCCGTGAGCTGGGGCCACGCGTCCCTTGATCCCCGAATGAATCCTGGTCCGCGGAGCCAGTCGCTTTCCACCAACTCTTGGAAGGTGCAACCCCGGCTCACGAGATCTGCTGGGTTCATCTCACCGGGAACGTGGTGAATGCTAGAGCTCTCGACGTGTGAAGGGATTTTCTGAACTCGGTTCCGTCCGAAGGTAGCGAGTCGCTCGGGATTCTCGCTCGTCGCCGGGAAGTACACTCCGGAATCGTCAGTCCAAATATGCTCTTCGTCAAACTCGAACTCACATCTTGATCGGGTGTATGTGGTTGCTTCTGCTGCCAACGTCAACACCATGAGCTCCAGCCGCGGGATGGTTGCATTTTTTAACGGTGCGACCCTGGACTTTGCCAGGATCAACGAGCTATCTTTATTCCCTTCGTCTCCTGACACCACGTATGCAAAAACCGTAGGCATACTGCGAGGCATCACAGAACATATACAGGGTGGGGCAAATTATTCTCCCTGATTACGAATGCTCCTGGAATCTCCAAGAAGCGCACTGAAAAAATTCTGTTTGCGCCGGAAGCTCCCAATTTTGTTGCGATTTCGGAAAGAATGACCAAAATTTTTTTGCGGCATTGCCATGGCGAAATCAGGGCGAGAATAATCGATTCCGAATGAGAGTGCGAGGGATTTTCTTCCTTTCTGTAAAATTCATTCATTCAATGAGCTTGATGGATCTGAATGACGCTTGGGATCTTCGATTTCAGTCGATTTCCGAGTCCGAAACGGCTACGGTTCAATTTCTGTTCACAAGAGGAAGGAAGATTCTTCGCCCCCCCCCCCTCCATTCAGAATCGTTGATCTTCGCCCTAATTTCGCTATAGAATTCCGCCAAAAAAAATCGAATTTTTTTCAGTGGGCTTTTTTGAGATTTCCCAAGCATCCGTAACCAGGGAGAATAATTTGCCCCACCCTGTACTATGAAGGCTGGTGCCGGATCGATTTTTTCGATTTCGATTGATATTTCTCGATGGAGAAGCATGGATGCTTGAACGAGAAACATTGCCAGAACTCTATTACCCTAAAATCCCGCGTATAAGGAACCCTATTTCTGACCATGGCTCAGTACTTTGTCTGACAGATGAAAAAGTGTGTTCTGGGCTTCTGTCTCGGTAGATCTCTTGCGGATCCACCATGTGAAATTTCCAGAACACACTTTTTCATCTGTCAGGCAAAGTACTGAGCCCTGTTATGTTCAGAAATAGGGTTCCTTATACGCGGGATTTAAGGGTATATACTAGCACGACAAAAAGAGAGAGTCGAACTGAAAGCGAAATCGGAAGTGACAATTCAACCAATGTCTTCCCGAAGTTGGTTGAGGTCCAGTATGTGAATTATCTGAACGGGATTGGACCGAACTGACTTCACCTTGGCGATGTGCCCGGTCTTCTTACACAAGTGGCAAACTGCGTCTCGGAATTTGCGGTCTTTGCGGAAGCGCCGTGGCGCGGGTCCGCCACGGCGCACCGCAGCGCACGCCGGGGCTCGGCGGCGCGCCGCCGCCGCGGCGTGGCGTGCCGGCGAGAATTCGGCGCGGCGCACGGCTCTGGCTGCACTGCTATCACTCTAGAAGGGCTCACTGAATGAAGGCAACGAACTACAAGCCAGAAAGTTCAGGGCCGGATTTACCATCAGGCGGTGTAGGCTAGAGCTTAGGGCGGCACATTTACAGGGGCGGCAAATCTGACTCCAGATGGAGCGGTGAAGAAAATATTTTGCCATATGAAATTCAGACGCAAGGTTCGAATTACCCTAAAATCCCGCGTATAACGAACCCTCTTTCTGACCCTAACTGGGTTCAGAACTTTGCCTGACAGATGGGAAAATGCGTTCTGGAAATTTCACTCAATGGATCCGCAAGTGATCTACCGTGACAAAGGCCCAGATGCAGTTTTTCCATCTGTCAGTCGAAGTTCCGAGCCCCGTTATGGTCGGGAACAGGGTTCGTTATACGCGGGATTTTAGGGTAAGCAGTTTTAGGTTTTGAATGGGAAAAATGGTTTGAAACTCCCGTTAGATACAGTAGAACCCGGTTATAACGGACTCGGATATATCGGATACTCGCATACAAAGGACACTTCGGTTAGGCCCCGGCCGTGCGCCTATCTTTTTCCATATTGAAAAGAACGGATACAGCGGACTCGCTTAATACGGACACTCGGTTATTACGGACCGATTCTGCGGTCCGATCGCCAACTTACTCATAGTAATCAAGACGGTTACAACGGACTCAATCCGGAGCCGAGAGTCGGCAACGATTGGATCATCGAATCGCTCGGAAAGTTGCGTGCAGATGTGCAGGTTTTGCCAATTGTCGACGCTACTTGTGTAGATCATCTCTCGGCATTGTACTTTGATGCCATTCACGACTGTATGAACGATTTCTACGAGCTTTTCTTTTGGTCGAATGAGTCTCATGATCGGATAAGACGGACCTCGGATATAACAGACGATTTTCCACGGTCCCTTGAAGTCCGTTATAACCGGGTTCTACTGTAGCTCTTGCAAAGAGCGAACCTGCAGAGAGAGGTTACGGCACCATCAAGATGCTCATATATCCTGATCCGCGCATTTCCGTAGAAAATCCCGAAAAGGTTTTCTCCAGTAGATAATGAACATCACGCTGACCAAGTTTCAGCGGAATCGGAGTATTCACCTTGGAGACCTCTCCTCGTGAGAGAAATATGCATGAATAAGGGGAGAATACCACCCTGCTATGCACGGAACTACGGGACAAATATGCAGCTCAGTTCAGTTCAATGTTGGTTCATTTAGGACGGGGCTGCCGACATTGTGAGGCTTGCCCCTCGTCTTATTATTCGTTGAGATCATCTACAGCCGGGCCAGGCAACCTTTCACCTCGCGGAGCTACTCTCGAATTTCGGGGCGGATCAGCGGGCCAATTTTCCGGTGGGCCTATTGCGCGGATTATACTGTATGCATGTGGATTGTATGGGTCTGCTCCATGAACTTACGCAGAAAGAATCACATTTCATCGCGTATTTTAGAGGTATTTTTCTATTTTCGCGTATTTTTCCACGGCACATCGCGGCCGACGTGGGAGTCAGATATGCAGGGGATTTTTTGCAAAGAGCTATCCAACCGAAAAAAGTCAGTGTTTCCCACTGAAGTGGAAGGAGAAACGGAGGACCCTCGTTTTGCAAGGGGAGGTCTCTAGAAATGGAAACTCGCGGATTCGAAGAGGCGCCCCCGCCCCCCCTCTAGGTACGCCACTGCACAGACTACTCTCGAACGAATCGTCACATTGACAGACCATCAAACCATTATCAATTTAATTTCCCGGGCCCAACTTGTGACGAAATCAACGAATACATCATTCTTTTCGATTGGGCATTGCAAGCGGCATAAAGCTCTGGGAATGGAGAACGCCGCGACACCCCAACATGGGGACTTGCCTTGCGGGAAGATCAACTTGCCAACAACCAAGGACATCGCGTAATGCCGCGCGTAATGCCGAGGTGGCGGCTTAGTATTGCCCGCTGCACAAACTTCGCATAAAAACAGAAGTGACGACTGTAGAAACACGAAGTAACGACTCGAACTACGAAGTATCGACTTGAACTACGAAGTAACGACTTGAACTACTGAACAACGACAAGAAAAAGACACGGTGTGACGACTCAAACCACGAAGTGGCGACTTGAGAACATTAGGTAGCAACTTTGAACCACGAAGTGCCGACTTAAACCACAGAGTGGTGACTTGAGAACATTAAGTGGCAACTTCAGACCACGTTTGCGGCTTCAACCACAGAGTGGGACTTGAGAACATAAAGTGGCGACTTGAGAGAAGAAAGCGGCAACTCCAAACCGCGAAGTGGTGACTTGAGAACATGAAGTGGCAACTTTTAACCATGAAGTGGCGACTTAAAAACATTAAGGGGCAACTTCAGACCACAGAGTGGCGACCTGACCGAAAGGCGGCGACTCAAACCAAGGAGTGGCGTCTAGAAAACACAGAAACGTTACACGAAAACTTGACGCGGAAACGTAACACTCAGGAACGTGACGATTTTTCCCCGGAAGTGAGCGCATAGACGGATCCTCCGTTAAATAAACGCCCAAATCGGAGCAACCCTGGCTGAGTTGTGACGAAAACAATGGCAGCACCCACCGAGCCCCACCTTAGAACGAACACCCTGTACAACACCTATCCACAACATCACAGTGTCTTGCCATAACACGATCAACATGTCATTCCGCTTCTTCACTGTTACCAAGGCCAATATAATACATGTACAATACCGTGCCGGCGCCTTTTCGCGGTCTCATGTTGCCACAGAACATTCTGCGGCAGACAGAGGTAGGGGTCGCGAAAACACCGCCAAGCGGAACCGCGGGTACTCCCTGCGGACTGCGGGTACCCGAGGGTAACCGCGGTTCCTTGCGGGTACCCGCGGTCTACCCGCGGTTCCTGGCGGGTACCCGCGACCTCGGACCGCGATTTTCGAGCGCCCGCTGAACGCGGCGAACTCTTTTGCGACCCCTAACCAGAGGCAACAGTACCAATGAATTGCCGAGCTGAGTTCAATGTCAGAAGAAAATTGTACGCACGTCTCCATGCATATCTGACAGAAGGGCCTTCCTGACATCGATTCCGCGCTAGACCCACTCCAGAAAGTGACTTTATTCGGACATGATGTGATTCCCGAGACCGCCGATCTATTGTTTCCCTTAAGCTCACGCGAAGAACAGTCTACACCGGCCCAACATGCAGACCGAGTCTCGTGCACTATATTGCCTCGGTGCTCGGTCATAGGGCCGCGAGCAAGATGGCGGCGTGACTCCGAATTCGAGGGAGAGGGGATGAATCTGCAGCACCAACATCAGGGAGAGCTCGCGCGATTCTAACTGCGCACGATTCTCTGAAGCCGTTGGTCCCGACGCAGTTATCTTGCGGGATCCGTCAGAGATGCCTATACATATTGTGCAGGAATCGCGATGAGACCTGCAAGGGATTTGGAGTCGGTTGGAAAACCAACATCGGTTGAGATTCTGTCCTCATGATTCGCCTTGATTATCCTCCAGAGCTCATCATAATGTTATTACCCCAACCTTGCGCGTACGAGGAACTTCTAGAACCACCTTATCAGAAACTTCATTCAATGCGGAGAAACTTCATTTGATGTTACTCGTCTTCTTTATTTCTCAGGTCAATGTGTAACACGCTGCTCGATCTCGGATCAATCTTCTCTGCAAAAACTCATAGCAGCTTCCACCGTGCGATTTCGCAACCAATGCCTTCAACGAACCCTCGAGTAGCGTAGGCTCGGGACACGGTGCTCGGTCATAGGGCCGCGAGCAAGATGGCGGGATGAGTTCGGATTCGAGGGAGAGGGGGAGGATTGGCTGCACCAAGGTGGCCGGCCATAGGGCCGCGGCAAGATGGCGGCATGAGATCGGATTCGAGGGAGAGGGTAGGGATCGGCTGCACCACCTTTCGGGAGAGCCTGCGCCACTCTGATGTAAATCGAGGGTTCGTTGAAGGCGTTGGGTGCGAAACCGAACTGTGAAAGCTGATACATTTTTACAACTGAATCCTCGATACGACGAAAAGGGTTTGTGTTCATTCGGCCAAACTGCCATGGGAAATAATTTCAGATGACTCTCGTTATGGCGAATCGCCATTACAACGAACGGATCTTCCAGGTCCCGCGGATTCGTCTTACCGAGGTTCCAGTGAATGAATTTTCGGAGGGAAGAATGATCAGAAATTGAGCGGCGTATTACAGATCGACCCGAGAGATGACCCGAGACAAAAATAACTTCGCGTGAGACAAACCTTGCGTAGAGAGGTTGAGCCTTAAGCATAGACTTGATATTCGCGAGCTTCTCCGCACGGAAGGTCTGTCATACGCAGGGGCGTAGCCTGGCGGAGGACGGGCGGGTCTACCCCTCCAACAACCACTCTGCACGTACGATCGAGGATGAGGTTTCTGATCGCACAACTGATTGTTGAGAGTCTCACGAGGACTGGCCCTTGCTCCGAGGAAAATCCTGGCTACGCCACTGAGCATACCAGAACTCCTTCATCTTTGGAATTCTCCCTACGCGAGGTGAAGTGAATAACATTGTGATGAGCTCTAGAGGAGAATCAGGCCTAATTATGACGACGGAGCCTCACCTGATTTCAACTTTCCACCTGACTCCGGATTCCTGCCACGTCTTCTCGAGATTTCTGCACAATATGTAAATCTCTAACGGATCCCGCAAGATAATTGCGTCGCAGCCAACGGGCTCAAAGAACACTGAGCAGTTTGAATTGCGCGGGCTCTCCCTGACATTGGTGCTGTGGATTCTCCCTCTCCCTCGAATCCGATCTCATGCCGCCATCTTGCCGCGGCCCTATGACCGAGCACCGTTCAGCCAACCCTCCCCCTCTCCCTCGAAACCGTCCGATGGCCGCCATCTTGCTCGCGACCCTATGGCTAGGCCTTGCAGCGGTTATTAACCGCGGTTTATGAACGCGGTTAGCCGCACATCTTTTGCGGTTTTTGACCGCGCTTAGCCGCAATACGTGTGCGATTACCCGCAGAAAGGGGGGCTTCTCGACTAATGTCGAAGCCGGACTTCGATGTATTGAATTGTAATTGAACTGTTCATTGTTTCATGACCGAGAGTGAAAGACACGACACGGGTAACATTCTTGTGAATTTTCACATCAATCGTATACAAACAACGTATACATACTTTCACTCGAGGTGAGCAGCAATAGGATACAAACACAAGGGGCGCAGCGGCGAGATCGGAAGGTTCAGCTACGGGGATGAGATTGCTGCACCGATTGTGATGATCAACGTCTTGACGAACCAACGAAGACAGGACGATTTGAGGATGAGGTTCTCTCTCAAGCGTCCGCGTTAAATCGTCCCTATCTTCAGATTATGAGAGTTCATCCCAGATATGCGCTCCCGAGTTTCCGGAGACCAAAACTCGGTTGATACATGGAGGAAAAGGGTCCATGGTCTTCAGATATCGCCGATTTTGACAAGACATTTTTCGAATGGGGCACTAAACGATCTTTCATGATCATTCTGATTTAATATGGGTGTGAATAACGTCTACAACGAGCGATTTCTTCGCATGATTTGATGGTGGTTTTTTTGCGGTTATTTTCCGCGGTTTTCCAGAAGTGCGGTTTTTTGCAAGGCCTACCTATGGCCGGCCACGATTCCCTCGAGTTCACTCTCTCAGCCCCTCTCGCTTGCTCCTCTCCCCGCCATCATAGCGAGCTTTCCGGCGCTCTCTCCCCCTATGTTTAAATAGACCGTCATTAGAGCGTTGTTCATCTGACGCATGAAGGAACGCGGAGGAGCTCTCGCGATGGACGACCCGCGAAGCATCTTTCGTGCGACGTTTGAACGTGCACTTGCGTATAAACGCGACAAGTTAGAAGAACTGTCAAGGAAAATCGACCATCTCATGGAAGCTTGGCGGAAGACAACCGCGGCAGCCGCGAAACATCGCTACCGATTACGACTGCGCGAGCTGCGCCTGGAGCGACAGACGATCTACCGAGATTGCGTGACGGTTGCCCGTCTGGAGGTGTTCAAAGATGCGTCAAGCAGACATCCCAGGACCTTGGACCAGGATGACATAGAAAGAATCTTCAACGAGTCGTTTCCGTAGAGTCTCGTCGGCCAAGACAGATCGTATTCATTCACCTGCAGTTCCTCTGAATAAACCACTACCCAATTGAATCAATAGAATCAAATTTTGGTTGGAAGACTTCAAGGGTTACCTAATTTGAAAATGGCTTCAAACGGGTCTTGCTCCTGAAAGGTTCTATGCAAGAGTGACTCGCAAATGTAGGAATCCAGTACGTTCGGTACTCCTTCCGCCATCATGAGCAGGATGCGAACACAAGTGATAACAAATATTTGGTATAACGGCCGGGGTCTGACGAAGTACAACAAGGCTAGGGAACTCCGAGCGCGACGCGTAACGGTCTCCGTGGGGCAAGACGAGGAGCGCCACCTGCCGGCGAAAGGAATCGCGGACTTGGTTCTGCCGTTTGCGATCCGTTTTTTACTCAAGCGCTGATCTAAGCGGGGGCAAATCACGCGAATTCATTGGAGATGGACAGACTGAACCATCGCTGCTTGTGTTGCGATGTCTGAGGGCTACGCAGAATAATGAAAAGGGTAAGGCTGACAAGTAGTGGTCCCTAGTGCGAGCACTCCGATTTCACTGAAACTTCGTCAGCGTCAACTTCATGATCTACTGAAGAGAACCTCACCAAGATTTTCTACGGAAATGCGCGGCTGAGGAGATATGACTTTCCGGAAATCTCGTATTCCGTATTGGTTGCGCTTGATGAGGATGCGAACGCGCTTCGATCTATGGAGGTTACGGCACCATCAAAATGCTCATATATCCTGATCCGCGCATTTCCGTACAGAATCCCGAAAATGCTTTCTCCAGTCTGATAAATAAAACTCAAAACGCTGTCTGTTTGTCTGTCTGTCTGTTTGTCTGTTCGCGATAGACTCGAAAACCGAGGTTGAAATCGAGCCCGGAAAAAGTGTTCCGTGTAAGGGAGGCATCCATGACGGACATGGGCCACCCACCTTTCCCCACTCCCCCACCATTCCCCCTTCCCCCTCATTTTTCCGAAAAAAAAGTAATTCTCTATCTCTGCCAGTGATAAATGCCTCTCGCTGCAGCCCCTCAATGGAGGCGATTACGGAGCCCATCTGGCCGTACTTTTGGGAGTCCATGGAGGAATTCTGGGGTCGGTCAGACCACACTTTTTGAGCGTATGGAGCGATTTCGGGGTCGGTCTGATCATACTTTTGGGAGTCTATGGGGCGATTCCGGGGTCGGACTGATCACACTTCCTGAAACCGATGGAGGCGTTCCAGGGGCGGTCTGATCATGCTTTCTGGAACCCGTGGCGGTGATTCTGGGTCGGTCTGACCATACTTCTGGAAGTCTAGGGGAGTACAAGACGAGCATTTCGAGGTCGGTCATATGAGACTTTTTTCAGACCATGGGGCGAACCCGGGTACTCCATAATCATACTTTTTGGAACCTGCGGATGCGATTCCGGGGTAGGTCTGATCACACTTTTTAGAGTCCATGGAGGTGAAACCGGGGTCGGTTTGCTATACTATTGAGAGTCTATAAGGGCATTTGAGGGCCAGTCAGACCATACTTTTCATCGTTCGCATCGTTTCTGGGAGGTCAAACAATAGGACTGTGAAAAGCAAAGGCGAGAGCCCATCCCCTTGGGCTAAACCTGTAGTCTGCTGGAATGGAGGGAGTTCTCCAACCCCGTCCTCTATCGAGACCTCGCCCTGCTGGAGTATCTCGACGATCACACTGAGCATTTCACCCGCCACCCCAGCAGCCGCAAGTGTTGATAAAATATCAGATGGCCCTCACTCTGATCACGGAAACCAAGCTATGATATCCACGGAACAGTTCTATGCGCAACTTCAGTGTTTGGGTCATCGGTCCGTTCACTTCCTGAACGGTGTTTGTGTTTAACTTCCGGAAGCCCAGTCTAGTTATGTAGGTCAGACATCAACCCTTTCAGTCTTCCGTCTGTGTGAACACTGAACTATAAAAGCAGTATTCGTGGAATAAAGATCACTCTGGTTGCACCGACGAACGTGAACGTCTCGTGTTTATTCGTGGCATCCCTCTCACAGTATAACTCTTATCTCTGAGCTAGAAATCAGTCAATTTGAGCCCTATTTTTCAACATAAAACCGTTATCAGCACGACCAGCTGTGCCTAGTGCTCCAACTATCAGGAACTTAGAGTGAACTTATCAGTGAAAAGTGTGTCGTGAAGAGTTGTAGTGTGCTACGCCACAGACAACGAGCATCCATGGCGGAGTCCAGTGAGCCCCACACGAAGAAGAACAGGGTCATCTTGCGAGACGACGGTAGGAACTACCTCGCCTGGAAGTCCATCCTCCCAGTTAACCTCCAATCGGCAAAGTATGCCTGGGATGTCATCATCGGCGGACTTGATCCCTCCACCAAACCGGACGATAAGGAAAATTACATAATCGGCAATCAAAATGCTCGTGAAATTATCTTAAACTCTCTTCAACAAAATACAGTGATGAGAATGTTCTTTGAAGATTCAGTCTTCGTGACAGCGAAGGATGCCTGGGAACGTATCAACGATAGATACACCGGCAAGAGTGACATCTTCGCAGACATAGCGATCGAAAAATTCTCGAACTTCAGATGGAACAGCAACAAATCAGTGTCCGACAATCTTAACGTTTATCAAGCCATCATCTACGAATTACAAGAGACTAATTCAGGAATCAACGCCAAAGCCATGACCTCCAGGCTCGTCAGATCACTACCAAAAAGCTGGGAGCCATTCAAGCAAGGATGGGCACTCAAGAGCCCGAAGCAGAAGGATTACGCTGATCTTGTGGAAATGATCTACGCGGAAGAAGCTCGAAGAACCATCCGTGATCCTCAGGGCAATACAACAGCTCTGGCAGCCAGAGTCGGTGGACGTCGGCCATTCCGTGGAGGCCACTCACAGACAAGAACAAACATGAGGAGAAGCCAGAGTCAGTCATATCAAAGAACAACTGAGATCGTTTGCTGGAACTGCAACAAGAGAGGACACAAAGCGTTCCAATGCCGCTCAAAAAGAAAGCCGAACAACCGTCAACAGAAGACACATGCGCAAGTCGCAGAAGTGCTAGCCGTCCACCATCATCCGACTCTAGAAGAGGGATTAGAGGTAACGGATGACATCTCTTTGCTAATCGATTCAGGAGCAACATGTCACATTATGAACAGCAAGAGTTATTTCATTGAGTACGTGCCACTTGAACCACCGCGGGAAGTGCATCTCGGTGATTCCTCGACCATCAGAGCACATGGAGAAGGAACGATCGAGATCACTGTTCAATGTGGTGACAGAAAAGTGAAGTTGCGGCTAGAGAAGACACTTCATGTACCTAAGATGTACTGCTGTTTGATTTCCTTAGGTCAACTTCTAGATTCAGGGTTCCGGTGTACTGTCCGCAGCGAAGGGATGATCTTGTCCAAAGGAAGGACAAAAGTGTTCGCCGGACGTGATAGAGCGCTCTACAAACTAAGAGCCAGTGTTTCGAAGTCAGCGCATGCCATGGCGGCAATGGACATCGCTGAAGAGAGTCCAATCAGTCTGAAGGAGGCACACCGAGCACTGGCGCACGTACACAAGGAGAAAGTTCGGCAAGTACTCCTAAGAACCGGAATACCCTTTGTTGACGATCTGACTGACTGCACATCATGCATCAGGGGCAAGCAGACAAAATCCTCATACAGGACGAAGCCTCAGGAGGCTAGAGCATCAGCCATAGGTGTCATCCACGGAGATCTCTGCAGTCCAACACCACCATCAATCCACAGTCATAACCACTCCCTAGTACTGACGGATGAGTACTCGAAATTCCGTAGAGTGTTCTTCTTGAAAACCAAAGATCAGACAGCCGCATGCATCAGAGACTATGTTCAGTGGTTTTTGACGCAAACTGGAAAGAATATCACCAGACTTCACACGGATCGTGGACTTGAATTTCTCAACCAGGAGATCGATGATATCATCAGACACACAGGGGCGGCGCATTCGACCTCGAATTCTAGGACACCTCAGCAGAATGGAATCAACAGATCCCTCCTGGATCTGGCACGGACAATCTTGATCGACAGCGGACTGAACAAAACATTGTGGTCCGAAGCAATCAACTTCAGCAACCAAATTCTGAATGCGATCACAATCAACAGAATAGAAAACAAATCGGCATACGAAATAATCTATCGCAGGAAACCCTATCTAGGGAAAGTGCACCCGTTCGGAACAAAATGTTTCCCCCTCGATCAAGATCCGAAAAGAAAGAAATTCGCGGACAGAAGTGTCGAAGCAATTATCGTTGGTCTGAATGATGGTGTCCTCGGATACAGGGTCCTCATACCTGGCACAAGATTAGTCAGAGTATCTAACAATATTCGATTCCTCAGAGAAGGTCCTCTCAAGCACTCCAGTGTACAAGATCCTTCAGACGGTGGAGCTCCAAACAACGGGCCCGATACAGCTCCAGACAACGGCAACAACGAGGCGGACTCCCTCAACGAAACACCAGATAGTGCACCGGACAACAACCCAGAAGAAAGTGAGGAATCAGCTAACAACGAGAACGAAGAAGTGAACCAGGAACCATCAGAAAATCCATCATCAGCCGAGCAGCACCTCCCGTCGACTAGTATGCAGCAGCGCGCACTAGAATCCCAGCAGCGCCGCTCAGAGCAGCAGTCAGATTCACAGCAGCAGCAGCCTTCATCTGAAGAGCAGCGCGCCATGAGTCAACGACAGCGCCAGAGCGAGCAGCAGCAGGATTCAGAGCAGCAGCAGCAGCAACGCGGCTCGGTGGAGCAGCCGTTAGGTTCTGAAGGTGAAGGGCAGTCAGGTAGCGGTGAGCAGAAAGGTCAGACGGATAAAACTTCTAGCAATCAACGAAAGAAAAGAGGCAGTAGGGCAAAGAGTAGAAAGCAGACTGAGCCAGCTCAAGAGAGCAGACGAATGACTCTTAGAGACCGATCAACTCTCAAACCAGTTCAACGATATGGATATCAGGCAAATGCCGCTGCGGTCAATAGCAGTGGGAGCAATTTGCCAGATGAGCCCCAAACGTATGAAGAAGCAATGAGTACACCTGACAGAGAATCATGGTTGGAATCGATGAAGGAGGAGATCCAAAGCATGGATTCTCTGGATGTTTGGACTCTGGTGAAGCTACCACCCGGAAAACGAAGTTTGCCATGCCGCTGGGTCTATAAAGTGAAACGTGGACCAACAGGTGCCATCGAAAAGTTTCGGTCTCGTCTTGTGATCAAGGGGTTTCTTCAACGCGCCGGGGAAGAATTTAATGAGCTTTATTCTCCAGTAGCAAAATTTGAAACAATCCGTACAATCTTGAATATCGCAGCAAAAGAAAGATTAGTCACGAATCAGTTCGATGTGAAGACAGCATTTCTCTATGCTGAGTTGGAAGAGCCAGTAATCTTCATGAATCAGCCCCTGGATTCCAGGACAAGACCGGAAGAGTTTGTAGACTCAAGAAATCCATCTACGGACTGCGGCAGTCAAACAGAATGTTCCACTTGAAGATCAAATCCATATTCTCAGAGTTGTCGCTAGAACAGAATAGTGCTGACTATTGTGTGTTTCATAGCAAAAACTCTGATAAAATTACGATTGTTTCATACGTTGATGACGGAATCATCATGGGCGTGAGTGAGAAGGTCATTCTTGAGTTTCTTGAAAAGCTAAACAAGAAATTAGAAATCAAGTATGCACCATTGAGTTACTTTCTGGGATTGCAGATCGAGAGAACTCCTGACATGGGCGTGATTATTCACCAGAAGCAATATTTGAGAACTATCCTAGAGAATTATAATATGCTGAATTCCAAGCCAGTTGCCACATCAGTGGACAAGTGCATCTACACCGTTGAGGACTCAGAAGCAGCGAACGATGTTCCTTATCGAGAGCTTGTGGGATCGATAGATTACCTGGCACAAGGCACGAGACCGGATATTCCCTTCGGAGTCTCTTATCTTTCAAGATACCTGCACTGTCCTACAAAGCATCAAGGTCGACGGTGGCGCACAAAGATAACGTTCGTGCAGCATATCCCAAATGACGCGTATGTCGAATCGCGTCATCGTCGTCGACTTCGATCCACTGGCTGTGTGCCTCATCCTCCTCTTTATCACCCTCCAGAACCGGCTCGGTTCTTTTAACCTCCATCGCCTCTGACCCCTGACCGTTTTCGTCTTGGACACACTGCTCTTCATCTTCCTCGAGGATCGGGTGATCCTTGACCATGAGGTTTTCAGGAGCAACCAAGTCGAGCATCCGACGCCGCATCTCCCTCGCTGAAGTCACTCGATGAAATCGCCGCAGCTATCCGACCGAGTTGACGTCCCGCAGATCCGCCGGCGCAGATTCTCGGGTCTTCCTCTTCACGTAGGTGCCAGCTACACCCCGGGCCTGGTGACCTTTGCTCGGCCGCCGGTGCGGTGACGCAGCTCGCTACATCGCACCAAGGATCAGAGCGAGCAGCCCATCCCTGGCCCACCTCCAAGTTTCACCACGTGGGCGGGGGGAGGCCAGCCGACGTTAACGGTCGGCTGTCGAAAGCGGCGTCGCCGTCGTCCGACGCGCGTTCGGGAATCGCAGCCGCATCGGTCGACCGCGGCTCGGGCGTGGGTTCCCCGCCTCCACCACGCACGACGGGAACACAGCGTGGGTTCGACGGCTCCCCCACAGCTCCCGGGCT
The DNA here is from genome assembly GCA_031001835.1 of Lepidoglyphus destructor. Lineage (NCBI taxonomy): Eukaryota > Metazoa > Arthropoda > Arachnida > Sarcoptiformes > Glycyphagidae > Lepidoglyphus > Lepidoglyphus destructor. The sequence continues at coordinate 97,587 of JARNKU010000223.1, read as the reverse complement.
GTCCTCGAAGTTTTCATAGTCGGCGGAAGACTGTTATGAACTCTAGGTTCACTTGTACACTCCTGTATAACTGTTGGTGAAAGACCTCCTCGGTAGAACTTTTCCCCCTCTGCAGCCTCCACTGCTTGAATGTGTTGTTATGTTTGTGGAAGAGGAGGCCGCCAGAGAGAGAGAGAGAGAGAGAGAAAGACCACATTTATTCAAGAAAGTTCATCCGCTAGCTGCCTGACGGCGAAGATACCGCTGACGAAGACCCTCGGCGGCACGCTCGCGCAGAAGATCGAAGAACGGCCCCTGGAGGAGCAGAGGCGCCTTCGTGGGCTGCTCCCCGCGCCGTTGAAGCTCCGTCCTAAGATTCGCGTACGGTTCGCGATTTTCGAAGGTGAACTCGTTCCAGACCGGCTGGAAGCGGTCGTTTAGATCCTTCACGGTGAGGCTCCGCACTTACGGATCCTTCAGCCGCTGCTCATAGCAGTAAATGCCAAGCTCGGAGTTGAACCAGCTCCGGCGAGGATCCTGGCTCCTTCGACCCCGTCGCCGCTCGCGACCACCAGAATCACCGTCGGAATCGCTGGCACTAAAATCCACGTAATCACGGAATGCGGGATGCGGAAGCTCACAGCAACACAGCTTTGGCGCGGAGGTACACCAAGTTCGCTTTGGAGAAACGGAAAAAAACACGTGGAAACCAGTACGATGCCTCTCACGAGCGGATCGAAACGTCGACTATGGAAATACTCGATGTGCACATCATCCCGACATTCGACTCCGTAACGGCGCGCGCCGATCTCCGCGGTCTTCTTTGTTCCAAAACGTGCGCCAGCCATCGCTCTCTTGCCACAACTCGTAACTCCCACGCTTTCCCACGCTTGAAGAATTCCGAAAGATGTTTGTGAGTGGTTCAGATTTGGGGTCGACTGATTCGCTGATATTACGAGATTGCTCCGGCGCGAAAAGGAAACGTCCGGACTATATAATCTCTGCTGAACTGCATCTCCGGCAATCAAATCCCCGATAGTTTCGCTTGAAATGCATACCAACAACAAGAAAGGTTTCGCACCCGTCGCCACCCGGTCCCAGCTCCGAACTTTCTAGCTCTGACGAGCTTCCAGAGGAAGATTCAGACTCTGCATCTTGTGATGGTCTCTTGGATGACGAGTATGACTTCAATGGCTTCCTCATGGCAGAATTTGACGCGGAAGACGAGTGAGAAATCATTTGTCGGAACCTCAGCAGCCGCGCTCCATGCCTTACGCGAAAAATAGACCGTCTCAGAACTCGCTTTCACGCGTGTTCCGTTTTCAATTGAAATCGCTCATTATAGAAACTTCCTCCGCACCTCTCTCAAGGTCCTCACGACACAATATGATCCGAGTGCCGCCTAACAGGGACAGCCAGCATTAGGTTTCGAAGAACCTAGTGTGACCGTATCAGGCCGCTTAAGTCTCCCATGAACTCAATCGAATTGTAATTTTTTCTGTCGAGACTCATTCCTCCATCTTTTTCACGAATTTTCAGAGGCAACTCGGTCAAAAAAGCAACAAAACGTTTTTTTTTATCCCTAAATCGCGTTCCGTCCCACTGTGCGGCGCACAGTGGGCCGGCAGCGGCAAAAAGTCATTCTCGCGTCGAGACGATTGTGACGTATGTGTGAGGGTTCTCTGAGGCTTATGTATGATGAGATTCCATGCCTTGCAACCTGGAGCTCACATGCGTGTGTCAGAAATTCAAGAAAATCATCATTTCTATGGGAAATTAAGTATGGAAAGATCAGACACAGCCACGATCGAAGTCATCGGGGCTTATCGGGGTGCTCCTGTAAATTTTCCTCGACTCCTGAGGAACTAAACAAGCCGTTGGCGTTCGATTCAGCTGCCCGTTTTTGCCCCTTTTTTTGCAAAGGTCACGTCATTTAGGCCGATTCTTCAGTCCATGCAACGGCAGTTTCGACGGCCAAACCCACTCATCCTGGAACGCCGAGTTCGGTATGCTCTGTCTTCGTTGTCGCCTGTGTAATTTGAGCTCCAAAGTAACGACAAGTTGAGGTTTCTTGAGGAGGACCGTCGAAACTGCCATTGCATGGCTTGGTTGAACTGACGAATCGGCCTAAATAACGTGTTAACCGTTGCAAAAAAAGGGGCAGAAACGGGCAGCTAAATCAAATTCCAACGGCTTGTTCGGCTCCCCAGGAGTCGAGGAAAATTTACAGGAGCACCCCGATGAGCCCCGATGACTTCGATCGTGGCTGTGTTGTATCTCCCCATACTTAATTTTCCATAGAAATTATGATTTTCTTGAATTTCAGACACACGCATGTGAGCTCCAGGTTGCAAGGTATGGAATCTCGTTATATATGAGCCTCCAAGTACCCATCCACATGCGTCATAGTCGTCTCGATGCGAGAATGACTTTTTGCCGCTGCCGGCCCACTGTGCGGCGCAGCTGTTCCAGTCGGCGCGGCGGGGAAAACAGAGGAACGTGAGATTTCTTCTCGCCTGACCCCCGGGGATGTCACGAACCGAGCATTAAAAGCCGCTCATTTTCTAATGTATACATCGATGCTGCTCAATCCTTATATCTTATTATGTATTCCTGGGAAGCATCCCGGAGATTTGAATAAACCGCGCGGGAAAGGAGGGAGGATGGTCCTTCCCCGGTCGAGAGTCGCCAGCACAGTGCACGGCTATGACTGTGAACCGTTCGTCCTTCTAAACGGGCCGACGACGGAATCGTGGCCGAGTTTAAGCTCGACTTGGAACTCTGCTGTCTCGGTACTACATGGATGAATGATGTGTTCCTGAAGAGCCAGAAACGGTCTTACGACCGACGGCATGGAGCGAAAGTTCCACAAATCGGGCACGGCTAGCTCGTACTCGTCCGTAGTGGCTCGGGTAAACAGAGCCAATTCGAAGGTCCTCTCGAGGTGGTAGATGTGCAATCAATCGGAGGTCTGTCAAAAAGGATCGCATACCGACACGACACCGGGCATAGGACCGCGGCCCTGAGGAACGTTCTCAAATTCTGCCCATGGGGGGGGGGGGGGCAGGTTCCAGCAGGTGAGTGTGGATGGCAGCCGGTAGTTGTGTTTAAGACTTACGAATGAAGAAGTTGGTCAGTCTGGTTCCAGCACTAGCCTCTTACTAATGATGAGACCACCAGTCTGTACCTCCGAAAAATCTTTGGCCCATCTCTCTCTGGGCGGCAAAGAGAGAAGCTTGTTAGTTTGGGACAGTTCCCGAGCGCACTCGAGTCACGAGTCGTGACTCACGACACAGGAAAAAACGCTCAGAGAATCGGTTCTTGATACGGCACTGATCCCGGGTGGGTGCACGAAATCCATTCGAGCACCCGATATTTGTTGAAATGCTCCCTTCAAAGCGAAGATACGACAATCATACGAAACTTGGATGACAAACGGCGAGAAGCCACTAACGAAAGGCGGGAAGCCGGCAGCACCTCCGATGCCCACCTATCTCAAGTGGATCGTCGGATCCCAGAGAAGCCTCCCCGAGAACTTCATCAATGAATCGTTCAGGAACTGTGCAATCACGAACGTGATTGACGGATCGGAGGACCACGGAATTCTCTGCTTCCGACCTGGGGGCCGAATTTCGACCGGTCCGTGAAAAGCTCACGTTTGCGGACGCGGAACAGGCCGGCAACCGACCTATTGTGAGTTGCGGAACCATATGATATCTTCATTTGTAGCAGGCGCGTATACAGGGGGGCTGATGAGGCTTTGGCCCCCCCCCCCCCCCCCAGACATGTTCAGTTCATACTATCTAAGTTGAGACTTCCGATCGAGGGACTGATTTTCTGAGAATTTAACAAGGGTACCCCCTTGTTAAAAAAAATTAGCCCCCTCCCAGAAAAAATCCTGCATACGCGCCTGATTTGTAGTAGTGAAAATATGTGATGACGATATTCGAGCCCACCTCTGAAATAAGGCATGAGGATATGAACGTAGTCTTCGCAAGTAGTTTGGGTTTGATCTCATCGAGGCTTGCAGCAGATCCGCTTCGGAAGAAGCGCATAAGCTCATGTGATATGTGAGTTCCTCCAGTCATTTTCAAAAGCCATACATCTTTTCTGAGCTCTGTGATTCTTCACGTTCTTAGGGGACGCTTTTATAAGTCCATAAACCTATCTGCGTGAAGCAAATGGAAAGGGTTCCAGTCATTCTATAGCCAGATAGCAGATCGTCAAAATGATACCAGAATCATTTCTGCACGATTTCAGAGAGCTTTTGAGACATAAAGCGGAGTGAAAAAAAAATGGGGACTTTCGATGGGAGTGCCGAATCGCAGGCTTTGCAACTGTCTTCTTCTTAGGGAGGAATCGCATTTTGCAGCGAAGGACTCGCTCTCTAAAATGACACCGGAATTGTCTCTCTAGTTTGGACTGGTTCCGGGGAGAATCGCAGGCTTCTCCGTAACTCGCAGATATTGTTTGGAGCGTGCTGGCCTCAATGGGCGGGCCGCAAGAATTTTCTTGATGCTAGAAACCGATTTGTTTGCGTCTGAAAACGACGAAGCCCACATCCCACCGACAAGATTCAGAAGGTGGGCGGTGCAGCTTACGTGGACCGCATTGAGCCAGGTGACTTTCAATGAGGAGGACATCCAGAGTGTACCGATTCAAAAGTCTGCGAGACTGAAAGCAACCGACTCGACGTAGAGTGAGACTGAGTGCATGTTTATTCTGATGCGCGTCTCACATTGCTTCAGGTGGCACGTTGGGCTGCTGCCATCGAACTGTTCAGTCCTCTCCACTTCCTACAGGGTGGTCAAAGCGGGGCAATTTCTTGGTACTTGTTAGAAACACGCCCGGTGACTTGACCCACAAAACGCCAAGATGCCAATGTGGCCATTTGAGCGCGCATTTGGTGCGATAGCCTGTAGGCACCTGGTTTTTAGCTCGCTACGCTCGCGGGTAGGAAGTCTCCAGCTGCCCCAGCTGCAGCTATCGCAGAGCGATCAACAGCTACGGCATCAGTTTCACGGAAGTCGCCACCCACGTGTTTACGTTCAGCCACAAGTCGCCGGGCGCGTTCTTAACCAGGAGAGAACCATTTTTTTGACGGTTTCTCTCTGGACATAACCCCCACGTTCTCGCAACGCGTTTGCTGTTTTTAACGTAGGAGACGTTCTACCCCGGGCTACAGACCGGAACTCCGGACGGTAACGAAACCACTGCGAGTGGCTTCGATTGGCCGCAAGCTTCGCTACCAGAACGCCAACAATGGTTGTACACCATGGTGTGTGAAAATTAGCATACACCACCGAATTGATATTCCAGAAGTGCTTCTCCTGAGGAATACACGCGCCCTCGATCGCGTTCGCCGGCACAAACTCCGTCACTGTTCATCTCAGAGCAGACGACCTTTGCTGGGTTTCTGCCACTGATGCTATTTGCAGATGGCCGAGAGGATTCTCTCCTGCGAACTGCTCTCCCAAAGAGGATTTCCAGTGTCTGTTCTGTACGGTCCCAATCGTAGTCAAGAGTATTGCCCGTTTCTCCTCGCCGCATTGCGTCTAATGTTCGTTGATGTCGTATTTCGCTTTCATCGGCATCCCTGGACTACAACGACGTTAGAAGATTTGGTGAATTCGGCTTCGAAAGAACATCCATCATACACAATGACGACCGAAGAGCGCTCAAGACTCAAGGAGTTCCAAATGAGTTTTCTGCGACAAGAATTCGGCCACGCCTGCATCTAGCGCGATCGGCCCTGATTCTGACTAGATTTGAACAAAGTTAGGTCTCTTCACGTCGACACCCTCAGGCTGATGGGTTGTGAAAGGCAGGACGAGCTCCTGTGTTCGTCTTGTTACTCCACATTGAATTCTGGGAGAATACCGCAGCTTGCGGTGTACAATGGGTTTCCTTATGTGCTGATCCCAGATCATATCCCTGAAGACCTCCCGAGATCGACGAACAGGAGACCCTTGAATTTGTAGACCCCAGTGATGAACCTGAGTTGCTCCGAGCCGACCAACACACGGTCCTGATGACCCAGGATCCAGGATATATATCAAGAGCTTGCTGCGCGGGGCAACATCGTGTTCCGTTGAGTTTCATATATGACGAGCACGCTGAAGAGTTGTCTTTCCCGGATATCTATGGTGGTGTGCCTCGTAGATTTCGTGATGACCTTCGGGTCGCACCTATCCAGAACGCAACGTGCGAAGTAGGACGCCGCGATCGTCGCTGGGCAACTTCTGGAAATCTATTGTACATGGCAGTGGAAATTCTGCGGCTACGAATTTCTGCTGGTCTACGTGCAGTGTTCCGTTTCAGTGGTGATTTGCGCAAAAACACGCGTGAGACGATCGCGGATTGACAGTCCCTAGAGCAGTGCGTTGCACGAAATTCTGCGCTCCTGAAGTTAATACCTAACTCCGTGCTCTAGTGGTCGACAAGAGAGAAGGATTTATTCACAATACTCCGGCAATTCGAGAAACCGACTTTCTTCCTCACAATGAGTGCGAATGAGCTAGGTTGGCCTCATTTGTTGAATCTATTGAATAAGCTCTGAGAATGAATTACGCAGGAGGGGAACGAGGCATTCGAAGAGCTTTCGTCTGCACGGAAAGCAACGTTAGTGAATTAGGATGCGGTTACCTGCAGCATTCAGTCCTGGATATTGGTCACCACAATTCTCCGGATTCTGCGATCCCCTACCATCAGTCCGTTCGCTCAGGATCATGTCATTGATTATTTTCTTCGGACTGATTCCAAGCTCGCGGGTCGCCGCACGTCCATGTGTGCCTATGGTTGAATGATGCCATACTTCAAGCGACGCAGTATCCGAATCAATGCCGGCGACGATCACACTTCTCGAGCCTTTGTGCTCGGTTGATGTTGCGCGAGTGCACGAGCAATCGAGAGTCGAGTTAACTCATCGTTACGAGTGCATCAATGAAGTTCAGCTTACGGTTGCCGAAAAGTTTGAACACACCGAGCGACCACTGTTGCACGCAAACTACACTTGCACAATCAGTATCATTACGATTGCGCTCACCCAGTTATACCAGCGATGAGACCCTCACAATGCCGAGCTTCCTATTCCGTTTTGAATGGCATTCCCCTCCAGCGATGACTATAGATCCTTAAATCAGGTGGCACCTTTTTTGAATCCTATAGAACATCGCCGTTCCCGCCCCAAGTTTTCTCCCCCAGTCCCACACGAGAACGTCTCCTACGTATCTTGCTTCAATCGCAAGATTGAACTGGCACCAACTTTTTTCTTCGGAATGAAGCTTCACCACTTGGCTACACCCCCCGTCGACCGTTTGTCGTTCGTTTCGATCTTCTGGATTCTGAGATCAGATTCAATAAGAACGACGAGTTTTTTCTTAGTTTTTTTTTAACGAATTTTGAAGGCCCACGGCGTCAACGAATCGTCACGGAATTCTAGAATCCGTATTTGGCTGCCAAAACTTCAACTGCGAAAACATTGACGATAACCTCATCGGAAGAAATTCAACGGACTGAATTCGTTGTTTCGGTCGAAAGCTCGAGTCCAGCAGTGGACTTTCGCTAACCTGCCACTGACCGGGGGAAAATATCAATCGACCTCGGAAACAACGGAGCAACCAATCTGCACTCATAGGAAATTCCTGCCAATCGGTTCACGAACCGAGACACAATACGGAGCGTTCCAACGACGGAAATCCAAGAAAAAATGTGGCTCACGAAGATGAGCATAAAAACACAGATACCACATCGAATCAGCGGTCAGCAGCTCTCGACTGCCTCGGAATCAAGTGGAACAACCACCAGCAACACCATGCCCAAAGGGAAGGAAACCGCGACCTCCAAGCGCAGGCAGGGTGAGGACAGGATACGGATGGCAGAGGATAAATCTCATAGATCAATTCGTCTTAATACTTTGACTCCCATCTCTCCACAGAGACTGTACAAGCGGTACTACCCAATCGAGCAACCAGGAAAATCGTCGAAATCGACCCCCAGAAGACCGGAGGACCGATAATAGGTCGCGTCAAATCCAAAGGACAGCTGAAGACATATACCCAAGACACGGGAGCGGGATGCCTCTTCAGCTTCGTAATCGTCGACGAAACCGGCGAAATCGGCGTTCTGGCGGGGAACTTCGTGGCCAAAGAATCGTACGACACCATCGAAACTGGCCGCTGCTTCAGACTCAGCCTATACAAGACGAGGGCGCAAAACAGTACCTACAAGCAAACCGAACATCCGTGCGAGCACGAATCAACGAAGGTCAAACATCATGAGTTTTTTGTCTGAGCTTGAGTTCACTATTCTCCTCATCTTCACACTCATCGTCTGCGAATTCCCCATCACGCTAATCCAGCCAATCGCGGAGGACGAGTTGCCATCGCTTCAGTTCGCCGCCGTAGCCGTCCAAGATCTCAAACACATTGAGTCGAACACGTCTGTGGACCTCGTAGCCGTGGTCTACGAGATACAGGATCCACAAAATTTGAACTGTCAAGGACGCCTCAAAGGACGCGAGAACATCAGACTGGTCGACGAAGGCGATCATCTATCTGACCCTATGGGACTCCCATGTCCACAAACTTGATGGCACCGAATGAACTGCAGCCGTGAGCCGCCAAGCTGAGACGGGAGAATATCTCCAACGCCGCATGCTCACCACCACCCAGGCGACGGTCCTCCACGGAGCGACGGAAAACAGCGGGGAACTCCGAGCCCACCTGAACACCTGGTGGTCCAGTGACGCTTCAGAGGAAGAATTCAATAGATTAACCATCTGACCTAGATGGTCTTGGTCCTCCCGTTTTCCTCAAGGAAACCTCCGAATCTTTCGTCAGTGCTCGATACTATTCGTCCAGGAAAACCCAGTTCTAGGGCTGTTAATCTCGATCTTATACTCGAAACTCAGATGAAAAATTCAATTCATGATACAGTTTTAGAAATACCTGAGCACATTGTATTCGATGGTATTGCGGGATGACCGCCTTATAGGACCATGAACTAGATGCCGTTGGAAGCTCTCGGAGTTGTGATGCAACAAACTCGAAGACTTTTCGTCGGCGATACTGCGGTGGTCATCCCGTAATACCATCGATTACAGAATCGATGATCTCTCCGCCGACACACTGCTCGCGGGAACGCTGAGACAGATGAGAGCAATTCCAGGTAGCTTTGGGAAACGTCCGGCAGCCGCGATCGGAATAGTCCGGCAGCGAATATTATCGGAAATAGTCATCTTATGAATGGAATCGAGATGAACGTGCAGTTCAGCTGTCGTGGCGATATCCTCTTCGAACCAGGGGATATTCTGGACCACTAAATTAAGATCAACGCTCGTTATGCCTGCGTACCAGAGTGTCGTCGATGCACGCATGAGCCGCCTCAACTTGCACAACATTAAGTGCTAGGAGCAGTTGGTGTACCGCGGCGGAAATCGGTGCTCTCCAGAATCGATACGCTGATTGAGCGTATGATCGACTTCGGCTTTTCCGGATCGATTGAGCGGAAGCTTGCCAGAGCTTCTCGCCGTCTCAGGATCCTGGAGGCGTCTTCCCTCGACTTCAGAGACTCCGAAGCGTTTTTCGCTACGCGAATCATCGGCTCAGGGGACATGAGAGGATCGCCGCCATCTCGGTTAATGAGCGGTCGGTTGTTGATGACCAGGTCAAGGTCGATCTGTTCAGCGACTTCTTCGGCTCAGTCTTTCCGGCACCTCTGGTCCTCGCATGTCTTCATCGTGCCCCAGTCACGTCTCTCTTTCTGGATCTGTTTTGTCCATTACTCCTGAGGCTGTTTACGATGAGCTAGAGTGTGTCCCGGAGAAATGCTCGCGTACCCCTGTTGGCATCCCACCGCTGATTTTCAGGCGGCAAGCTGTTGAACTCTCCGAACCGTTGTCCCTCATTTTCTCCCGCTGGCTGCATGACGGTCTTGTCCCACTAATGTTTAAGACGTTGTCGCGAACTATCGTTGCGCGCTTCTCCCTCGGACAAAATTGTATCATGATACTACGATTCGATGAAAATAAAGTCTTAAAGGCGGTCGGTCGGTCGGGTCCAAACTTCGTTCCCCCTTCAGTCTCAGAGAAACCGGCTAACAGACGCCGCATCCAGTTCAATTCTAACCCTCGTGCGGCTGCCACGAGGACCCGTCCGTCCGACGCTGTATTGAAAACGACTGGCCAGAGTTTTCTCTTATAGCCGTGCGTGACAGTTTTTGGTGTCAGAAGTCCTCAGAACTCATCCTCGCAAGTCCCGAGTGTACCAGGCGACCATCTGAAGCTCAAACAGGCCCGTATTTCGCAACTTCGTGAGTACGCCGCTGCCGCATTGAGTCCCACTTCATGTCTTATCGAGACCCTTACCACCCACTGAGAGACGAAGATTCGGAACTCTCAGAAGCGTTCGACAACCTCCAGATCGGCGAAGATCACGGTCGAAGCGGCATGGAACTACATGCGTCGAACGCACTCGCGAACGAACTAATCGACTTGGAGCATGAATTCGATCATCTCCAGTCGAAACCGTACGTATATCACGAGAAAATCAACAAAATCCATGATGAAGCTACGAGATTCTGAAATTCATGGCTACGCTGGAGCCTCTCAAAGCTCGCGTATGCCAAATCACGAGCCGTCGAGCGATCGGCTCTGCGTGATGCGGCCCTGCCCACAGCTTCACTTCCCTTCTTCAGAGACGAACGATCTTCACCCTTCCATTATTCTGGCTGCGATTTCGCTGGGCTCATCTGGTATAAGAAAGAATTGGGGGAGAAAAGTAAAAGCTATATCCTATTATTCACTTGCGCTGTGACACGAGCAATCCACATTGAGCTTACCATGAATTTGTCCACCTTTGAAGTTCTCCGAGCGCTACAAAAATTCACTTGTTGTTTTCCGGCCGTGAACACGATCATTTCAGATAACGGATTAGCATTCAAGAGCACGAGCCGCGAACTGAAAACGCTCTACGAACACATAACCGACAATGATGTCAAGCGCTGGCTAGCTAATTCGATGATCTCCTGGCAATTTATAACCCCGTGTGCCCCACATGTAGGTGGGTTTTATGAAAGACAAGTCCAAACAATCAAACGTCCTCTCAGAAAAGCTTTGGGCACCTCGGTTCCCCTTTTCCGAGAATTGGAGGTAATCTTAGCCGGAATCGAAGCCATCGTAAATCGACGTCCATTATCCGCTTTGAACTCAAATCCGACTGTGCTCGCAGCCCTGAGCCCCACGGCTACCAAGGAAACGCGCATATCCCCAGCGCAACATCCAAACCGTTGACCGCGAAGGATTCTGGTCGAATAATTTTTCCAAGCGTTGGTTGTACCAACAACGCATCCTCGATTCATTCTGACGACGCTTCCACGAAGAATATCTCGCCTATCTGCGCTGAAACGGGGCAAGGTCAGATCCTAACTCGATCAAGGTGCTGTGTCCTCTCGAAACCACAGGCTGCCCGCAGTAATTCTTAATCATTCACAGACACCATACACCAAAATCGTGACTTTGAACCTTTGATTTTCCCAGAAGCCTGTTCCCCAAGATTTCGGCGGGGACTCTCGCGAACTATCGTTGCGCGCTTCTCCCTCGAACAAAATTGTACAGGGTGCGGCACCCAAAATGCTCCGATTACAAACGCCTGTTAAATCTGAACCAGATGAGATATCGAAGTTCTGTTTGCGCGAAAAGTTGCGTCTTGAATTGCCATTTCGTTTGCGATTCGTCCGCCTCCAAAAGCTCGAAGCGTCGAGATTTGTCAGAAGAAAAACCGCGAAAATCTGGGTTCGTCTATGGGACGCCCATAGTGAACTTCTGTCAAATCTGAACCAGGTGAGATATCGAAGTTCTGTTTGCGCGAATAGTTGCGTCTTGAGTTGCCATTCCGTTTGAAATCTGTTCGCTCCCGATAGCTCGAAGCCGTAGAATGGCAACTCAAGACGCAACTATTCGCGCAAACAGAACTTCGATATCTCATCTGGTTCAGATTTGACAGACGTTCACTATGGGCGTCCCATAGACGAACCCAGATTTTCGCGGTTTTTCTTCTGACAAATCTCGACGCTTCGAGCTTTTGGAGCAGACGAATCGCAAACGAAATGGCAATTCAAAACGCAACTTTTCGCGTAAACAGAACTTCGATATCTCATCTGGTTCAGATTTAACAGGCGTTTGTAATCGGAGCATTTTGGGTGCCGCACCCTGTATCATGATACTACGATTTGATGAAAATAAAGTCTCGAAGGCGGTCGGTCGGTCGGGTCCAAACTTCGTTCGGGTATAGGCAATAAAGCCCCAATGTTTACATCGAGGCGCCGTCATAGGACCGCCGGCCAAGATGGCGGACCCGGTTTCCGACCGCCGTTTCAGCTGCTGCTAGGCTTGGAATCCCAGTGGCAGGGGGAGCGCGAAGCACATCGGGTTGGCCGCGAAGTGTTCTAAACCATCCACGTCGCATCCCCCCTTGTCAGTGGGCTTCACTGACTCATTGTCGAGCGTTTTAAACCTAACCTAACCTGTCCGAATCCGGATGTTCGCTGCGACCCTTCGCTAGAACGGCGGAGAGGAGCAGACTAGCCGGCGGTCCTATGACGCGATCCCGGCGCTAACCCATAAATCCACCGACCAATTGGGGCTAGGTCATAAGACCGCGAAGCAAGATGGCGGCGCCTCGATTCGACCGCCGTCTCGGCGGCCGCTGACTGCGAACCCCAGTGTCACGTGAGGGCGCATGGACGCGTCACGCTCGAACCAGTGCACCCTCAGCTGCCTTTGCGCTCCAACGTGCTGGTGTGATGTACTGATTCAGTTTTCAGCATTTGAAACCTAACCTCACCTTTTCTACTCAATATGCTTGCTTCGAAGTCCCGCTGGAGCGGCGGGCGAGAGCAGACAGGCTCGCGGTCTTATGACCGTACACCGACCAATTGAGTTAATCGATTCAGTTTTGAGCGTTTCTAACCTAACCTCACCTGTCCTAGGCCATGCGCTGGCTTCGAACCCCGCGGCTACCTCGCGACTAGGTCCGCTTACCTCGATCAGACTCTATAATTCATATCCCTCTCCCTCTTCAAAATAGCGCCTCGATGTAAACATTGGGGCCCTATTGCCGTCTCCGCCTCGAGGACCCGCCCGTCCGGGTATAGGCAATAAGGCCCCAATGTTTACATCTAGGCGCCATCTTGAAGAGGGAAAGGAAGATGAATCCACCGACCAATTGAGTAATTCGATTCAGTTTTGAGCGTTTCTAACCTAACCTAACCTGTCCTAGGCCATGCGCTGGCTTCGAGCCCCGCAGCTACCTCATGACTAGGTCCGCTTACCTTGATCAGACTCTATAATTCATATCCCTCTCCCTCTTCAAAATAGCGCCTCGATGTAAACATTGGGGCCCTATCGCCGTCTCCGGCCCGTCCGGGAGGTGGCCATAGTCCCCCACAACAAACCCTTGTTTACACTTCGAGCAGACGAATGAATGCATTCTGATCACATGTATCCAATGCGGGCGGTTGCAGAAGCCAACAAAAAAGCTGAAATCCCAGCGGCGAGTCCGCTGTGCTGGCGGGGCGAACTTTCGTTCTGCGTCGCAGGCAAGAGGCGTCGCTCGCGGTTCAACTGCGAGATGAGCGAATGAAATTTAGGGGGAATGCTGGCTCGGAAGGAAATTATCAATGTCCTCACAATTTTGTGTAGGCGGTAGAGTTCTGAGATACATCTACTTAGACAGCTACATATGAATATGAAAGTTTTATGGCACGAGTGATTCGGACTCAATACTTTTGCTCCCCGAAACGTCGCAGGGCAATGGTATGTGGGTGTTGCGAAACTAGTGCAAGTTCCTCTTCGCCTCCCAAGTTTTTCCCCTCGGAAAAGAGTTCAACGGCAAACTCCTATGCCCTCGGCCATCGAGGCGACTGAGGCAATAGGGGAGGAATTCCATTTCTCTCATCATGCGGACTCTACGGGAAAGGCCTACTCAGTTCTTGCAAGATTTGTTGCCAAAAAACTCTTCCCAGTGGGGAAATCAGCCCCAGCTCTCCAGTATTTTCAGTATGCATCAGTTTCGCAGTAGCGACATGCCCCAGGTCTGCGACGTTTCGGTGGAATTGAGATATCGAGTCCGGATCATTCGTGCCATAGACCTTGTATTCTCAAATGTATGTAATAGTGAACTCAAATGCCTGAATAAAATCGTGAGAGCATTGATAAGAACCATTCGAGCCAGCGTTCTCCCTGAAAACTCATCTGCCCATCTCTCAGTTGAACCGCGAGCGACGCCTATGGCCTGCCGCGCAGAACGTGAGTTCGCTCCGCCAAACCAGCGGACTCGCCGCCGAGATTTACTCGCTTTTCGCCGGCCGGCCCCCGCGACCGCCCGCCTCTGACATATGTTATCAAAATGCGTTCATTCGTCTGCTCGGAATGCAGACAATGCTTTGTTGTGGGGGACTATGGCCTAGACCCGAACACATAGGTCTCTCCCAGTATTCTCGGTGGAACCAGCTCTCCAATTTCGACATCTTCCGCAGTTATGAGCGGTGTTGTGCGAACGTGGTTCACCTTCCGAGAGCTCCTTCCTGAACAACCTGTTCAAGCGCGAATATGCTTCTCTGGTCGACGATGCTGCCCCGGGCAACAACAGAACTCTCCTTGAATTTCTTCTCCACGCGCTCGTTGTTCGCCACAGGAATCAGAACTTTTCCTTTCTCGACTTGACATAGAATACCCGCGTTATTAAACTCGTTCTCCAGCACTGTATCGGCCTGTTGGTCTCCGAGGTGGGCTTCAACGAAACTGATTGTTCTCGCTGGAACGACGGCATCTTCTTTTGCACGGATCTTCACCTTGAAGAAGAGTCCGCCTCGAACCTCGAGTCTGTAACGAAGTTCGCTAGCATCTCAGGCTTCAGTATCCAGGAGTTGCCACGACAGTAGATTGTGACTAGTCCTCGATCGAGTAAATCTTTACAAATCAGAATGTCCTGACTCCCAACTGTGCCCTCTGGCAGTACCGTCAGGGTGACGTTTTGATGCTCCAATTCGTCTGCATTCATCGTGACCACCGCCTGTCCTATTGGAGAACATGATCCCTGACCCACACCTCTGACCGTCTTCACTGGACTTACGGACGATTCGAGCTCTAATTGTCGAGCCACCGTTTCTTCTAAGACCGTAACTTATGCTTCAGTGTCGACTCGAGCCGTCCACGATTTTCCGTCGATTAGTCATCATTTGTCATGGGCGACACGTCCCAAGCGATCCAAGTGGT
The DNA here is from genome assembly GCA_031001835.1 of Lepidoglyphus destructor. NCBI lineage: Eukaryota > Metazoa > Arthropoda > Arachnida > Sarcoptiformes > Glycyphagidae > Lepidoglyphus > Lepidoglyphus destructor. The sequence goes on along the minus strand of JARNKU010000223.1, from coordinate 82,334 downwards.
TGTTGGTGCGGAAAACTCTGCCGAACTGCACGAAAAGATAAAGGTCGGCGAGTGTTACAAAATAACTGCGTACGCCTTGCCAGAATCAAACCCTCGGTACAACCAGACCGATCACAAACTCGAGATTCTGCTGAACAAAGTAAGGCGATCATCTTAAGAATATATGAAAGCCTATATCGTAACTTCATTATGTTTGTCCAAAACGTTGCATCAAATGTCATACCTCTCAAAAATATACTGTCCATTAGATGAGCAAGCTGCAAAAGATCACCGGTGACGGGCTCCCCAGAGAAGCATGCTTCCCGCTAACGATTGCCGACATCGGGCAACAGGAAGGAAGCAGAATCGTCGATGTCATGGCAATCGTATACAACGTCGCGCCACCACTGGTGGTGAACTGCCAACACAGCGCGGCGCGCCGGAAGCAAAGTATCCAGCTTGTCGACGACACGCTCAAGATCGTTCATCTTGGCCTCTGGGGCGAACATGTAAACCTCCTCGATAATTTCGAAGGGTCGGCGATTTGCCTTAAAGGCCTGCGAATCCGCCATTACAACGGGGAGAAGGTCATCAACTCTACGAACGAAACTGAGCGTAATTTCGATCAAACTGAGGACATCAGGCGCTTGCAACAATGGTGGATGACTGAAGGCGACGAGGCCGAATTTGAGGAGCTCTTCCTCGAAGCTCCGCTTTGAAGTGTCACGAAACATCCGGCGAAGTCCATTCGCCCTTTTCTGAAGAACCCCCAACGTTTATTTCAATAAAACTTTTTGAATCTCTCACGGAACTTCATTTATCTCTGACACACGCGCTTCACACTTCGTAGACGTTTCCCGCAAACTACTGCGGTAGTGCTGAGCACTACCTCATCAACTTTTTCTCATGTGCAAGCACCTCGGAGGACCCAACGAAATTACCAATATCCATGGCTTGGACCATTGGTCTGTGTTCAGTTTGGAAAGACAAGAGAACTTCACTTGGCGATGGCTGATCGGGGATTGGATTTTATTCGCCATGCGACGACTTATATACATGGACGTATAACGAAGTTATGCTCATGCGCATTCCAACACCCTCCCGTGCTCATGAGCACCTTCCTCTCTCAATGCAACCCAAGCTTGTTGCGACAATAGTTGAACTTTTCGGCGACCAACCACTTTGTCAGGATATCCGCGACCATATCCGCGGTTGGCACGTACTTGATACAGACAAGTTTTTCATTGACCATATCCCGGATGAAATAATGCTGGATGTCGATGTGTTTCGTCCGCTGATGCTGGATGGAGTTTGCACTTAGAAGCACCGCCCCCTGATTATCACACCACAAAGACAACAGACGGTCAACGAGCACTGTGGGCAATTCCGCCAAATTTGGGATCCACTTGATTTCCTTACACGCGGCGGAGACCGCCATGTACTCTGCCTCGCGAGTGGACGGCGCTAGTGGTCGGTTGTCTCTTGCTTGTCTACGACACGCAAGCGCTGGCCAGGATGAACGCGTATCCTGTTGTCGACTTGCGGCTATCCAAGCATCCTCCGCAGTTCGAATCGCAAAAGGCTTCGATACCGCTGTTCGCGTTGCCGTCGTGTCTCAGCTGCAAATCAGCGGTACCCTTGAGGTACCTCAGGATTTTCTTGACAGCCGTCCAGTGAGCTTTCGAAGGGTCGGAGCAAAAATGGCTCACCACACCGACCGCTTGAGAGATGTCAGGACGAGTTGTCTGCGAAATGTGGGGTAGGCATCCTACCGCCTCACGATAGGGAGCATCGCATGCCTCCCCTCCTCGGATCGTTCCAATAACTTCGATCCGACTTCCAGAGGTGTGGCAATAGGTTCGAATCAGCCATACCGAACTCCTCGAGCGATCCCCTTATTTACTCTTTCTGATCGATCAGGACGAGCCTTCCCTCTGGCCTTCGGACGATCCGCACACCTAAACAGTACTTCGCCGGACCCAGATCCTTTATTGGGAAGACCCCCCTTCTTCCCCAGCTTCGTGGCGGTCACACTTTGCGATCTCGCGTCATTCGTAAAGATGAGAAAATCGTCTACGTAGATGGTCAGCAGAAGAGCACTCCTCGGGCAGCTTCATCAGTATCGTTCCGGCAAGGAGGCGGTCCTTGATTTCGCTACTGATGGCTTTGAGGCGTTGTGCCGCGGTAATTTTCCCGTTGATATTAGGACTCCATATCCGGGCAGTCGGCGTATTGAACGGTAACGAGCTCTTCTAGTAACACTACCTCTCGGAATGGTCCTTGAGGCTGGTAGAGTTTCTCGAGACGAACCCAAATTTCTCTCCTTAAAGTTGCGTCCCGGATTGAAGAGAACAAGTGAGGCTTTGTTCCCGAGATGATGGCTCCACGGGCCCGCTTTCTCTGTCGTTCATCATCTTTGGATCCCTTCACGTAATCCAAGAGATCACACTTGTGAAGGTGGGCCTCTATTGCGAACCTCCAATCCATATAGTTGGAGGCGCCCTCTAACTTCTCAAACGACGAAGGGACATTGACATTTGGGGTAGTCTTCTGCTCATCAGTTATTGGTAGAGGTGCTTCAGCGCAGGCCAATCGTGGGGATGAAGCCTGATCTGTTAATCTGGGCTATTCGACTTCCACCCTTCTCCTTGAGACCTCCGGAGCGAGGCTTGCCGCCTCGCCTGCTCCCCTGCTCCTGACGGACCGTTTCCTCGGTGGCATTCTCTCCTTTGATCGCGTCCGAAGCCCGCAGTGTAGAATCGAAAGCACTCCTCAGTTCCTGAAAGTGCGTCTTCCTGGGCCCGTAACCTGTTCAGTTTGGACAGACAAGAGAACTTCACTTGGCGATGGCTGATCGGAGATTAGATATTATTCGCCATGCGACGACTTTTATACATGGACGTAAAACGAAGTTATGCTCATGCGCATTCCAACAGTTTGAGTCTCTTCGGATCATTCTGACTATCCATCGAGGTGGATGCGGCATCACTGCATGAATCGAGACCTTCTGGCTCGTTCTGACCGCCACTTGTTTCTTCGCGAACTGTAGAAGAATCGAGTTGCCTCTTCCGGAAGAAAGACGTCAACACAGCCTGCTATTTCTTCATGTCTACTTGGATCACGAGCACTTATTTTGACAAAACCCATTTACGCACAGTTGAACGGTTGAAGTCTCGTTGTCAGTCCCGCATATTCTCTGTCCAATCTCCAACTCTCTCTCCCTCGCGGAATTGTTTTCTCGCTGAGCCAGCTGATAAGTGAATGAGTTCGGACGTCGAGCAACGATTCATTGCCAAAAACACCTTATTGTTAGAGGCCAAAATGCCGTCTGGTCAAGAGGTCAGAGGTCCAAATCCATGGACTCTGTGGAGAATGATTGAGAACGCACGAGCCAACGACAGCCTAGGCCCTGGGTTGGGGTAGGAAAACCCTGGGATACTATCTGCGTATGGGCAGCTTGAAGGTCCGAACAGGAATATCGAAAATCGGCCCTGATGCATAGAGTCTATGGAGTTATGAACCACAGAGGACGAAACGCTGCAGAATGGAGACTGATGATGAGTCTGATGTAATTCTTGTCTTTCGATCTCCTGATCTCCGTTCGGAGAGTCGTCAACGTATGCGTAGGATGTTCATCCACGTAAGCGATAACTTTTGAGATATACTCTAAAGTGGAGAATTCTCGATCGACGCCAGGGCTTTCATACACGGGAACGATCTCGGCATCCTGAGTCATCACTTCGTCGTTTTGCTCGACTTCAAATGCATCCGCTTGGTCGTAAGGATGGAGACTATTGAACACTGCATCGGCGATCCTCTCTTCGATCGCGCGCGGATTCTGCCCTGCGTTGGCGCTCAAACTCAAGCTGCTGAACTTCATCCTCAGAAGACCCAAAATGACTCCACTCGGGCCGACATCAATGAAGTTTTATGGGGTTCCGACTCTTGAACTCACAGCAAACCAGACGACAACCGATTCCGCGCGCGAGAAGACCGTTCCGGCGCAAAGAGCGTCTGCAGGCTGTGTGAACGCTTATCTTTCGGTAGGCGTCCGCCGACTTATGGCTGGATGTGAATACGCGGATGGCTGGTTAAGTTAGAATAACGCCGGGGCGGTTCATCGGTCTGTGATAGCTGCAGCTGAGGCAGGTGAGACAGTAGAAGTCGAAACTACTCACAGAGATGGCCTTGTAGCGCCGAATTCGAAGTGAGATGCACAGGATAACACGACAGTGGAGCAGCTCGTCTTCATTCTGCAGTATTTTGTACTCTGCGGTTCAAAACTTCATAGACTCTCTGCTAGAGGACAAATTCTTTATCTTTCCTTTCGGGCCTCCAAACCGTCCAAGCGTAGATAATATTCTAGGGTTTTCCTACCCTCACCTAGGGAACTCACAGCCCAAGTTTCAGCTCAATCGGCGAGGGGCATCTTCAATACTCCCCTTGTGAGTATTGACCAACTTCCGTTACAGTGACTTCCGGTAAAAATAAATGGCTAGCGGCCGGTAAGACGTACCTTCCGTCAAAATATGCGTATCAAGGGAAATTGTCCGTGCGGATGGATGAAGGTTCCTCCAAGATTTTTGGATCGTCCATAGGGCTCCGTGTTGAAGCTAATCATCATTGTCCGTCGCCCTCCCCCCCTCCGAAAAAAGTTGGTGCCAGTTCAATCTTGCGATTGAAGCAAGATACGTAGGAGACGTTCTCGTGTGGGACTGGGGGAGAAAACTTGGGCGGGAACGGCGATGTTCTATAGGATTCAGGAAAGGTGCCACCTGATTTAAGGATCTATAGTCATCGCTGGAGGGGAATACCATTCAAAACGGAATAGGAAGCTCGGCATTGTGAGAGGTCTCATCGCTGGTATAACTGGGTGAGCGCAATCGTAAGTGATACTGATTGTGCAAGTGTAGTTTGCGTGCAACAGTGGTCGCCCGGTGTGTTCAAACATCTCGGTAACCGTAAGCTGAAATTCATTGATGCACTCGTAACAATGAGTCAACTCGACTCTCGATTGCTCGTGCACTCGCGCAACATCAACCGAGCACAAAGGCTCGAGAAGTGTGATCGTCGCCGGCATATATTCGGATACTGCGTCGCTGGGAGTATGGTATCATTCAACCATAGGCACACATGGACGTGCGGCGACCCGCAAGCTTGGAATCAGTCCGAAGAAAATAATCAATGAAATGATCCTGAGCGAACGGACTGATGGTAGGGGATCGCAGAATCCGGAGAATTGTGGTGACCAATATCCAGGACTGAATGCTGCAGGTAACCGCATCCTAATTCACTAACGTTGCTTTTCGTGCAGACGAAAGCTCTTCCTTCTCAGAGCTCATTCAATAGATTCAATAAATGAGGCCAACCTAGCTCATTCGCACTCATTGTGAGGAAGAAAGTCGGTTTGTCGAACTGCCGGAGTATTGCGAATAAATCCTTCTCTCTTGTCGACCACTAGTGCACGGAGTTAGGTATTAACTTCAGGAGCGCAGAATTTCGTGCAAGGCACTGCTCTAGGGACTGTCAATCCGCGATCGTCTCACGCGTGTTTTTGCGCAAATCACCACTGAAACGGAACACTGCACGTAGACCAGCAGAAATTCGTAGCCGCAGAATTTCCACTGCCATGTACAATCGATTTTCAGAAGTTGCCCAGCGACGATCGCGGCGTCCTACTTCGCACGTTGCGTCCTCTGGCGTGTGACCCCAAGGTCATCACGAAATCTCCGAGGCACACCACCATAGATATCCGGGAAAGACAACTCTTCAGCGTGCTCATCATATATGAAACTCAACGGAACACGATGTTGCCCGCGCACTAAGCTCTTGATATATATCCTGGATCCTGGGTCATCAGGACCGTGTGTTGGTCGGCTCGGAGCAACTCAGGTTCATCTTTGGGGTCTACGAATTCAAGGGTCTCCTGTTCGTCGATCTCGGGAGGTCTTCAGGGATATGATCTGGGATTAGCACAAAAGGAAACCCATTGTACACCGCAAGCTGCGGTATTCTCCCAGAATTCAATGTGGAGTAACAAGACGAACACGGGAGCTCGTCCTACCTCTCACAACCCATCAGCCTGAGGGTGTCGACGTGAAGAGGCCTAACTTTGTTCAAATCTAGTCAGAATCAGGGCCGATCGCACTAGATGCAGGCGTGGCCGAATTCTTGTCGCAGAAAACTCATTTGGAACTCCAAAGATGCAGGTTGGAGATCATGCGCCTGTGGCTTTCTGACTGCGGTTCTCCGGGCTTCCGCCTGCAACCCTCTGACGCGCAAGTCTTGAGCGCTCTTCGATCGTCATTGTGTATGATGGATGTTCTTTCGAAGCCGAATTCACCAAATCTTCTAACGTCGTTGTAGTCAAGGGATGCCGATGAAAGCGAAATACGACATCAACGATCATTAGACGCAACGCGGCGAGGAGAAACGGGCAATACTCTAGACTACGATTGAGACCGTACAGAACAGACACTGGAAATCCTCTTTGGGAGAGCAGTTCGCAGGAGAGAATCGTCTCGGCCATCTGCAAATAGCATCAGTGACAGAAACCCAGCAAAGGTCGTCTGCTCTGAGATGAACAGTGACGGAGTTTCTGCCGGCGAACGCGATCGAGGGCGGGTGTATTCCTCAGGAGAAGCACTTCAGGAATATCAAGTCGGTGGTGTATGCTAATTTTCACACACCATGGTGTACAACCATTGTTGGCGTTCTGGTGGCCAAGCTTGCGGCCAATCGAAGCCACTCGCAGTGGTTTCGTTACCGTCCGGAGTTCCGGTCTGTAGCCCGGGGTAGAACGTCTCCTACGTTAAAAAGCAGAAATGGTCTTGGCCCCCCGCCCCAAGAAAAAATCCTGGCTACGCGCCTGCATGCGCACCCGACTTTCACTGCTCTCCGGTCGTGACCAGATTCTATTACCTATTCGAATGTTTCACCACAATTCATGGAACTCGTATTTGAATTTCCGTGACGCGGAGCACGGAAAACGGAAAATTAGGAATACATATGTAAATATTTTGGACGTGCCGCTCCTTGGAAGGCGCCGCAGTCGGTGCCGGCAGCTTTGCCATCTTGTTCTCCCTCGTGTGGAACCGGTTGGAACGGACGTGAAAATGGATTCTTGTTTCAAGGTATTTCTTCTGATGTATTGTGATGCCCTGCAGATTCCTCCCCTTGTCCAGGCTCCTGTGAGCCCCTGGTCGCGGGTTTGAATCAGATGATTGAATCGGAATAAACTTCTTGTTTCAAGGGCGAGAATCGATCCTTCCATCGTGAATGAAGGGAACAGACTCATACATGCTGTGAGAGTTGTTTAAAGAGACCACCACGACGGCTGAAGAGTGGAGAAACCCTCTCACTCATCCACAAGTGTCTCTTACCTACTTCTCTTAACCTTTGGAACACGGCCGCTGGAAAGTGGGAGAAACCCTCTCCAGCCGGCGTGTTCCAGAGGTTCAAGAGGAGTGAGAGACACTTGTGTGTGCGTGCTCGAGACAGCCGACAGCGGCTGGAACCTTAGCATTGGAATAAACTACTATTGATCCGAGTGTCCAGATCTCGTCGGTGTGCTCCTCAGAAGTGCTGGAGATCGTGTTTCGTTCCCCGTGCCGTTCAACAAAAACCTTCGTTCGCGACATCCTGCATCCCGCCATCGTTCCGAAATTGCCAGTAACCATGAGCGTGCAGAGCTCCCCGCAAACCCAGAGGTCAGGTAGGCCGATTCAAGCCCCGAATTGCTCAACCACGAGTTAAACAGATCAACGCGCTCACCAAGAGAGCGACCTCCGCGGACTCGAAAACCCTGGTGGTGCAAACCTCGGAGGGAGAGGCAAGGCAGCTGGCCGACGATCTCGCAGAAGGAGAAAAATGTGCGAGAAAACATGATACATAGGATCGCCTGCTACGGCGCCGGCGGAAAACAAAGGTGGTGTTTTCCAGAACTCTGGAAAAAGTGGAGAAACAGGGGTTTGTGTGTGTCTGTGATCGGAACTGAGGTCGAGGGTTTCAGAAACTCCTCGACACCAACCGAAGTGACAAAGGCGAAGCAGACCCGGTGGACGCTTATCTCCCACCGGCGCGCGGTAAGCCCAACCAGCGGCAAGACTCGGCGAACAGGCTTGGATCTTGCCAACAAAGAAGATGAGTGCCAACCTGGAGAGTCGACAGGGAGCAATCGTCTCCACGACTATCGCCTGCAGCGCCTGCAAACGCACTTGGCTGACAGGAGTGAAGATTGAGGGCACAACACGGTGTCTCACGCAAGGGTTGAGAGCCAACAACGGTCGGTTAACATCCCGAGTGAACTACCTGACGGCAGAAATCAACCGGTTACGGACTGAGATCGCCGACCTGAAGATGAGCCAGATGAGTCTCGAGCAGCAGAATCCTCAGGACACCGATATGGTGGACGCTGGAAGGACGCTCTCCTGGGCGGAGTTCGAAAATTCCCGCCAAACACGGCGCCATAGAAACCATTAGGCGGAGGCGGCAGCCGCCAAACAGGCAATGCAGCGAGCGGCAGCTCGGGACAGCAGCTGGGGCGACAGCTGACGCCGAGACTGCTGCGATCACCAGCAATGCTGTGCATCGGCGACCGGGTTATGGTATCGCTGAGGAAGACGAAGTCAGAGGAGAACCCCATGGGTATCATGGGGGAAACGAGTACGTCATCTGGAGGGACCACCGCACGAAGAACACGTGACAGATCTGTGCAAACGCGCTGGAGAGCATGCAGCAACATGCAAATGTCATGTTCCATGTGATCATCAGCTCAGGACGTGTGGACATCGACGCCGCCACAGAAAGACAGGATGTTCTGAGCGCACATGAGAGAATTCTCAGACCGCTCATGAACTTGAGATCCTCGTCATCTCAAATACTGAGCCTGACGTGGATAAACATCCTCCAGGACCCGGTGTGTGCGATAACGCCCAGCATCAACAAGAAGGTTAGGGAGTCAGAAGCAGCGAATGCATGAAGCTTTAGTGCCCTTGATATAAAAGACATGAAGCCGGACACGACTTATATGGGCTGCCTGACATCGGGATTCGGGATTTAGGATCCAGGATCTACGGCCACGTCAGGAACACGTGCGGCTTCACGCTCGGGCAGCTCGAGGCACGAAGAACCGCAAGAGTCGACGCTTTCAAAAGGCGAAAGCAGAAGACCCAGGAAACAAAGCCGAGGAGAGTGCAAACCCAAACCGAAGATCATATCTTAGAGTTTTTGGCACGCACAGATCCTCCTCCGCAGCGGCGATCCAGCCCAGGGGCCGGGAACACCAAGCGTCCGAGCCGACGGGAAAGATCCCGGTCGTCCGGAAGAGAATACCGAGGAGGACGGGACAACCGGTCCGTCCGATTCGAAGGAAGGCGAGAGCGATCGAACTAGAGCGTCCCAGGACTAGAGGTCGCCATTACCCGGGTCCGTACCGGGTGCCCGGATCCGGGTAACAGAGAGATTTCATGGGAATGATTCGAGTATAGCGTCGACCATAGTTTTGGGAGCACACGGAGGTGATTCTGAAGTCGGTCTGACCATACTTTTCGAAGTCTATGGGAGAAATTTCCGGGTCGATCAGACCATACTTTTTGTAGATTGTGTGCCGTGATCGCCCATCCACAGCCCACCATTCCGTTAGAAGGAGCCTTCAACCTTATGCAGTTGTGGAAGGAGAGAAACCAAGAGACCCGGAACTTTCTCCCATAGACTTGGAAAAACTTTACACCAGTGAATTTATTCCAAGCAAAATCTTCTTTATATATTCTGGGTATCTGTGCAGAGGGCTGACTGTAAGCATCCCCTTGGTGCTACCTGTGTAAGCCGTTTACTGTGACAGAGCTACGTGAACCTATATTTCAACAGCCCCCTTTCGCGGAGTTCTGTCATTGCGTATTTTCTTTATAATCTGAATGCCGTCACCAAAAAGCGAAAACCTTTTCCCTAACATGAAACTTGCTTTGAACATTCTGAACTCTTCTTGAGTCTCCAAGATTTCCGTTGGTGAAATCGATCCACTCCGGAACAGGCTGGCAGTTGATCCATTTCTGTCCGGGGTGAAAATTGATCCAATGCTTTCTTCTCGAGCTGTTCCTTTTGGAGTTCGCTTGTAGCCGAGAGTTCATCATGTCTCGTTGAGATTTCGTTGTGAACATTCAAAAATGATGCAACCTTTTGATGGTACCGAGCAGAGATGGGCATACTCATATTCATGAATATGAATATGAATATATTCACAGCGATACTTATGAATATCTATGAATACGAATATGAATATATTCATATTCATACCCATATTCATGAATATTGGGATAATCATACCGATATTCATACTATTTCAACGGGAAATCGTATGAATATCGGTATGAATACGAATATATTCATGAATACGGATATGAATATGAATATATTCATATTCGTATTCATATAGATATTCATAAGGATCGCTGTGAATATATTCATATTCATATTCATGAATATGAATATGCCCATCTCTGGTACCGAGGAACCTCAGGCGGAGCGTAGCTCCTGTTGTAACCTCACGTTCAAGATCCTCCGTTACCTCACGATATCTGTGTTGTGTTTCCTGATGGTTTCGTCTCTGGCCATCGTCGCCTGGCATCTGATTCAGCTTCACGGTGCGTATCGATTTTTCATGGTGATTGATCTGGTTGTTTGCGATGATTTCTGAGTCTTCTTTGTATCATCTGTAGGGCATCCTAGGAGCACTGTTGTTCACCAGGTTCCTGACGTTCTGGTTTCGGATAACGTCAGACCGTCGTTCAGCGTTGAATCAGGTACCGCTGAGTTTTCGTCATCATTCCCGTCATCAGTGAGCTTTGCGTGTGACTCGCTTATGTTAGCCACACCTCTTGCGTTCCCTCGGATGGAGAACCATCTGCCGTCTTACTCCGATGTCTCATCAGCTTGGATGCCCGAACTGGTGTCCAGCATCAAGACAATTTCGACGAAAACTCCGCTGATGTCACTTTCTGTTAGGACGCCTTCGGTTAGCGTGCTTCTGACGACGTCCAGCATTTCTTCTCGAACGGTTCCTTCTTACACTTCTGTAGTGTCTTCCACTCAAGTTCCAGCTTTTTCTTCCACTCGAGTTCCGGCTTTCTCTTCCACTCGAGTTCCAGTTGTTACTCGTGATCGGGTTCCGGCCAATCCCGTCCCAGATCTGTCCAGGATCCCTCGTTGGCGAGTCCGTCCATCGCCTACCCCAACTGGGATGCGCTATTCTTTCCCAGGAGAAAAGCCAGATTTTTCGGGCTTTGTGCTGGTGCCTCCTTTGAATTACTCTATTCATACTGTCACTTCCTCGCCTACTTTTTCTTCTACTTCTCCTATTACTTCTTCGAGAATCAGCACTGCCTCGTCTACTTTTTCTTCTAATTCTCGTTCTACTTCTTCGAGAATCCGCACTGCCTCGGAACAAATCGCTCCGACCCGAATTCGTAGCAGTCACATCAAGTCAATCAGTGTTCCTGTCTCTATTCGGACCACCACATCCTCTCTATCATCCAGCATCGTTTCCATTTCAGCGCCTGTTTCCATCTCATCCATGAGATTTACATCTTCCAGTGCTCGAACTCCGTACCTCCATAGTTCATCATTTGTTCCGAGCTCTGTTAGCACTTCCATTCCTATTTCATCAGTTTCTCCTACTCCCATCGTGGTTCCAATCTCCCCTTCAACTCCAGCTTGGGACCCTTTCTCGGACATTGATAGGGACGCAGAAAAACTCATGTTCAAATCATCTCACTACATATGCACTGAACATTCGACATCATTAGTATGTAGTTCTCCCGAAAACTTTCGTTGCGTATTGGTATCATTGCGGTCTCTTCTCGCTGACGAGCTAGTGCGGCCCGCCGCGAGGGTTCTTCTGAAAACGATCAGACCAACTTCCGGAGAACGACTCTCCATCGTAAAACTTTATGGGGAGTTGCCGGGTTGTTCAAATTTTGAATGGTATCTTGTTGTTTCATGATTCTCTAATGCCTCCACTTCCTTCGATCTTTCTAGAAAATTTTGAATTTTTACACTCCAACCGGAGCAGTCGATCGATGGCTTTTTCATCTTGAGGCATCCGAATTTTCTCTAGAATATTTCACTTTCCCTTCTACTTTATATAATACGATACTTGCATCATTGATACTTTTTCGCTGAGTGTCTTCGACCGGACCGACGTCTCTGTTCGCCGAATTGGTATCGGACTCATGCGCTCTTCCAGGTTAGTCTGATTTGAGTTCATTTATCTCCCTGGGTGGTTTCTTTCTGCTTTTATCTTATTCTATTCGTCTTTTGGTAGGCTATCGTTCGACGCCTTTCACCCTGTATACCTGAGGGAGTATTGTCGCTGAGAAGACGCTCGCGCAATCGTAGAGAGCTGTTCGCCCTGAGAAGTCCGCCAAGACTCATGATGCCCCTCGAAAATTCCGAGGACATTCCTATCGTCCCCATTGAGAGTCTCGATTTGTTAGCAGCAAACAATCTCACCAGACGACCCTCCGAAAGAGCTCTGGATCCCGCAGATCCCCAAGCTGCCGACGATCCGTTCGCAGCCATCAAGATGATATGCAGAGCTGTTCCCATCATCCTTTTCGTGATTGGCTTAATCTTCAGTTTTGTCATAATTCTGAGGCTCTATACTGTTCTGGGTGAGATTTTACTGATATATCACGTCTGCAAGCTTATTTTAAATAAACGTCATCTGCTCTTCTGATCACGCCTTTTTCGTTATTTCGGAAGGAGTTTATGTTTCTAAAATTTTTCTGATGTGCACGTTGGCTCCCCCGTCACCAGGCAGCCTAGCCGATTCTCCATTAAGGATACCTCTGCCGCCAGCATACGGTTTGGCTTTAAACGTGTACATGTTTCTTTGCTCATCTGCCGGCAATTTCCGGCTTTCAAGCTATGTGCGGGTGCTTTGCAGGGCGTCTGCGTCCTCCGCCCCCAGGGCGAAGATACAGATACTGGTGTGATACAAGCCCGGCGATTGTCTCAGAAACTGGCCTCTATGCTATCGTCTGAAATTCTCTCAGGATGCAAGAATAAAGAGATTTTGATCAGTCGAGACTGATTAGCCTGATGTGGCCATGCATTGTTTTCATTCATGTTAAAGATTCTTTCCTCTCAAGCCGTTTGTTCGCGCCTTGGCACCTTTTGAATTTTGTAGCAGATGTCAAAACTTTCCCTTTCCGTCATGCTTTGTTTTGTTGTCAATGACCGATCGTGTTATGACTTATGACAGCCGTTCACAATGTGTTCGGGTGCGCGTTATTCTGGTGGGATTTCTTCTGTTGTCGGCATGTATGGGTCGTCGATGCTGCTAGCCGTCTCTGGATTCTTTCGTATTCCATTCTCGCTCTTAGTTTTAGAATCCTCTTAGCAATTATTGTCGAAACCATCACCGCAGTCATCATGCTTCGTGCCAGCGAGAGCATTTGCCACATCCTGCAATTCACCTGTGGCTTCGGCTCAGGCTTCGAAGGCATCTCTCTGTGCTTGTATGCCTGCCAGAGCAGCCTTCCTCCGATCGTTGCCTTGTCCTCTGACACGCAAGGCATTTCCTGATCCGATTGTAGTTCGCAAGCCTTTTGCTCCAGGCATAGCTGGGTAAACATTCCACCTATGGTCTGTATTAGGTTGCAGGATAAACCTTGTCTCATGCATTTCTCACCACAATCAGGATAGCTAAAATATGATTCGATAGGTATAATATTGAGTGCAAACATTATTATGATGAAGCTTATCTGACCTCTTAGCGTTTCCATGTTTCCAGTCCTGACAGGGCTCTCTGCTTCAAGAAAACTCCGGTATTGCAAGGTTTGGTGAGCCAATCGCTTTTTTGTTCTGAAGTGGGTATGTATTCGATATTAATCTATCCTTTCGAGTAGACATCCCTGATGAGAAAATATTTTAGTTCAATGTGCTTCGTTCGCCGATAGAACTGCGGCTGTTTGATGAGCTTGATTGCCGCCATGTTGTCCATATACGGGTGGTGAGCAACGCGGTTTTTCAGAATTAGGGACCGGTCAGGGTGATTCTTTGGGGGGAAACTATGGGGAAGGCGTGCGCAATCGGTTGGGCTCTTGTAAGCGTCCGGGATCGGGTAAAAAAACTTAAGAGGTTTTCAACGAGTTGAAGCCGTAAGCGGAGGATCCGTTAACAACACGATGAGGGGTTTAGGACGAATTATTTATGAAAATAATAACAATACGCGAATGTCGGGAGTTGAAAGTATTTATTTGACACGAGCGAATGATGGTTCACTGAAAGAGTAGGAAGAGCATATCTTAAAGTCAGGTTGCGGGGTCATATGATGATGAAGAATCAGGTTTATACCGCGTAGAAGGGAGCGGTAAGCAAATAGCATGGATAGGTATGAATAGTGTCTCTAGGGTCTTGAGTAAAGATATGGATTGAAAGGGTCTAGCCGGATAAGGGGGGCTTTTGTGCCCCACCATCTCAGATCTGTTGGCAGCTTATTTCAAATCGTGATATCTCTGTCAATTTTTGGCGCACAGAGCTGAACGACAGCTCTCTGGAAAGCTATCTTCGGGGGCTTCCGGATGGCGGTCGCCGGTCGGATCAGTAGAAGATGAATGTAAAAAAAATCGAAGTTAAGATTCCATTTGAACCGTTCGGACCCTTCCTGACGGCGGCCAAAATCTGGTAAATTCCATCAAGTAGCCCCAAAACCCCCATGCACCTGCCAATTTTCAGCGGAATCGAAGGGGTGCTTCTCTCTTTATTTGCTCCGACAAGTTTCCTGACCTAACTTTTTCCAACGATTTCACGTCTAAACTCGACCGACGCTCGCTGTATGATGCTCAGCAAGCCTCGTGAGCGCTACTCACAGCGATGTGCGACTCCTGCGCTACACGGAGGATCCTCCGTGTATCGATCCCGACGCATCAACATTGTTGGCGGAAAAAGATGTCGGTGGTGATCGACGACCCCAACGTCAAGCATCATACGATCAAGCATCATAGATGATGTGTATGATCAGAGAACATACCAGAAAGTCAACTGAGACGATCAAAATACACCTGAGACTGCCAAAGTGGTCGAGGGAAATCCAACAACTGGATAAAACTCGCAAAGAGATCAGCAAGAGACTCAGGGAGGCGAGAAAAGGCAAAGGTGCAGACTAGACTTTGCAAAAAACCGCAATGTGCGAAAACCGCGGTTTGCGGTTAATTGCAAATCCGAATTCTGAAACCGCGGTTAAAAACCGCAATTAACCGCAATTTTTTTCTTCCGAAATTTCACGTTCAAATAAGTTTTTTTGTGAGAACTCGATGGAGGCATCACTTTAATGAATGCGAACGTGATTCCGGACAATTCGGAGCTTTATTACAAGTCCTGTAACGTGCCTTTCTTCGCCACCTATAAGATTTTCACGTCATCAATTCACATATTCGTAATTTATGAAGAGTGGACCACTCCTAGCTCACAATCGAAACGCTAGTTGCCCGCTTCAGTCCCTCTCTGATCTGACAATAGCCTAACTCTTATCACAGACCTTCACCATCAGTTTTTTCGCCTGACTCACACTGATATATAGATTGCGTAAGACGAAAATGTCATCGAGCGTGCTCGCCTTCAGGCGCGCGCGTTTCTCACCCAGCACATAACGGAGCACACTGAAGTCGCGCTCCGCTTGAACCGAAGTTGGCGGAATCGATTGTAGAAATCGGCGGCACTTTTCAAGGTGAGGTCCTCTTCCGCCCCCTGTCAGGTTTATTGAGCTACAGGCTCGCCTCTGATCGAGAGCATCGGGTGTTGCTGAGGTATCGCTGTAGACGGAATCCCAAGTGACGTCTAACTGTAAGGAATAAACTTGACAGAAGGAGCGCTCTGAGCAAGATATGGATGGTACACATTGTAACGGTATTGCTAAACTTCTCGAATTCCTGCATGATGATACGCGTCTCGTGCGGCGAAAATCCGTCAGGGATATGGATCAGCTGTCGGCATTTGGCCGGCAGAGCGCGTCATGTCGAGTTTGAATTTTGTGGCGCCTAATCGTATCTAGTTTCGTTGAGACGCATCGCCCTGGAGCGGAAGAACGACGAGGCGGATTCGCGCTGGGATGCACCGGAAATTTTGAAAATCTGCGTGCTCAAAAACCGCGGTTGAAAACCGCAAATGTTGCGGTTATCTGCGGGTAATTAACCGCAAATTTTTGCGGTTTTTGCGGTTTTCTAACCGCGGTTAAAAACCGCTGCAACGTCTAGTGCAGACGCCAAAGAGGTCAGTCTACTATACCAGCAGGCAGTGAGCGATGTCAACAGACGAGTTGAGCAAGAGCTCGCCGATAAAGACAAGGGCATGTACGATTACATTGTCAGATGTCCGAGGAACCAGAGAGCCAAGAGGTTCTGGGCGTACGTCAGAAAAACTGACAAGAAAGAAAAGAAAGGACTGGTTATCAAGCACAAAGATGGCCAAACAGTAGCAGACGACACTATCACAGATCACCTCACAGAAACGCTGAGAGAACTTCTCGGCGGGAGAGAGGATGATGAGAGAGGAGGATCAGGCGAACCAAACAGACTGGTGGAGCCTATCACGGAATTTGAAATCAGCGCGTCGGACGTAAGCGCAGCGCTACGAAATGTATCCGACGATACGGCCTCAGGCCCGGACCAGATAACGGGACTTGTTATCAAAGGTCTAGGAGAAGAAGGGCACATCTGCCTAGCAGAGATCTTTTCAAGGATAGTCAAAGGGGAGGAAGACATCCCCGACGAGTGGAAAGAAGGCAGAGTGGTAGCCCTAGATAAGAAAGACTCCAAGAGAGGAGATCTATCCACATACAGACCAATCACAATTACGTCAGCGATATACAGAGTGTTCGCTAGAATACTTAACAGAAAGATACATGATTGGATTGAGGAAAATGGTATCCTGGGCGAAATGCACAATGGATACAGAAGAGACAGGAGAGGAGATGACTGTCTCTTCATAGTTACCTCTATATTGGAGCTCACGAGAGCAGAGAAAAAGGCCTCAAGGCCACCTTCCTGGATTGCTCCAAGGCCTACGACAGGGTGGACAGAGAAAAACTCTGGGAGATCCTAAGCGAACGCGGGATGTCGCGAAGCCTAGTGGGTCTTCTTAAACTACTTAACAGCAACAATACAGCCGTGCTTACAATAGACGGCAAGCATTCCAGAAAAATAAAACTGGAGCAAGGGTTAAGACAGGGCTGCGCCCTCTCCCCAACCTTATTTATGCTGTACATTTCTAAGCTAGAGGTTAAGCTCTTGGAAACAGGCAAGGGCGTCAGCATCAGGACCTCCAAAAATATATTTGAGAGGAAAGAAGACAGGACGAGGGTCATACCGGGCGTATTATACGCCGATGATCTAGTACTATTGTCACACTCCTGGGCGCAAATGAAGGATCTGCTACAGACTACCACCGAAGTGGGTGACGAGTTGAAGTTAATCTTCAACCCCAAAAATCAGCAGTCATAGATTTCAACGAACAGGGCAGCGGCATCAATCCCGGGCTACGTATCCAGGGCCAAGGGATACCAGCGGCGAAATCGTACAGATATCTAGGAATCCTACTCTGTAATGAGAGGAACTACCTGGCTGAACAAGAGAAACTGTGGAAAGAGAAATCCACAAGCACTCTCAGGCAGCTATATGCCAAGTCGCTATGGAAGTTCAACAGGTTTGAAACCACTAAGATTCAATGGAAAGCTACGTGTGTGCCCGCGCTAACCTACTGTAATTCGGTCCTAGTAGCTTCAGCTGAAACCAGAAAGAGAATGGAAACATCTCAGATGGAAGCAGGCAAATGGGCTCTAGGACAACCAGCCTTCAACATCGCCCATGAGTTCATCGAAGGAGAGCTGGGATGGGCCTCGTACGAGAGCAGGGAGGCCAAGAGTAAGATCCTTTACTTCGCGAGACTACGGCTAATGCCGAGTAACAGGTGGCCCAGGGCCATTCTGGACGCGATGGAAACTTGCAATATCTACAGTAACGCGCTCAAGAGGATGCAGCAACTCCACAGGCGGTTTGGATGTGATTCGATGAGAACACAGACACCGTCCGAAGGGAGAGGCAACTGGAGAGCTTTCCGAAAAGATGTGGAAGAGCACATCCGATCACTCACGGAAAAGGAGTGGCGGGAAAGCATGGAAGACAAATCTAGCCTGACGAGATACAGGAACTATAAGAAGGATCGAGGCACCATTGATCATATTTACGACAACACCAGGGGAAGCACACTCCTGGCGGGTGCACGAGCGGGTTTTCTCAACACCAACGCCTTCAGAGCGAGATTCGAAGGAGGTGATGGGAAGTGTGAGATCTGTGGTCATCACACAGAGACACTTGAACACGTAGTGATGGAATGCAAGGAAAGTGAAGCAGACGATCCGGAAATAAGCATAAGGCTTGGCCTGCATGAAGACTCAACAAAGTCGATTGTAGAGCAAACGAAGCGATCCCTAGAAAAATGGGAAAAAGCGACGAAGGGGTATATCCCTCGCGTAGCCAGGATCGTCGATTGAACAACAACAGTAACCAGCTGAGATAGCTCGCCCCCGCGGAAGGGGTTCCTTACATATAACATATAATGTATATTGAATAGGAATGGTTAATAAACAAATCAATCAATCAATCAAGTGATTGTCGGTCGAGTTGAGACGTTAGGTCAGGAAACTTGTCGGAGCAAATAAAGAGAGAAGCACCCCTTCGATTCCGCTGAAACTTGGCAGGTGCATGGGGGGTGTTGAGGCTAGTTGATGGAATTTACCAGATTTTGGCCGCCGTCTGGAAGGGTCCGAACGGTTCAAATGAAATCTTAACTTCGATTTTTTTGACATTCATCTTCCACTGATCCGACCGTTGACCGCCATCCGAAAGCCCTCGAAGACAGCTTTCCAAAGAGCTGTCGTTCGGCTCTGTGCGTCGAAAATTGACAGAGATATCGTGATTTGAAATAAGCTGTTGGTGGTTTCCAACAGATCTGAGATGGTGGGGCACTTATCCGGCCAGACCCTTTGTTTTTTTTTTGCGTTTTTTTTTGACGAGGGTACCAGGAAATCCATTTACGGACGCTCGCTTTACAGCGAACAGTGTGAGACTCGAGCGGTGTAGTGCAAAACCGCTAATACTCACTAACCCCGGAGTTGAACTCCGCCTCGTTAGTAGAAGATTTTTGATAAAAATGCGTCTAATGAACGCGACAAAAGAAGTTTTAAAGAGACGTCCATTTGTTCTCATCTGCGGTTCGAGGTCGATGAACGGTCTTTCAAGAAGCGTCGAGAACCCTTAAGAGAACGGGTCGTGGTTGATTCGCGTCCTGAAATCGCGGTGCAGATTGTTGTAAAGGTTGCAATTCATAGTGCGGTACAATCGGGGTCAGATTGGAGAGGGTTGTCATGATGGAGCATACTTGTGAACGTTTTGATCGCCACAAGATTTTGACTCGGAGGGTCTTGTTCAGCATCGTATCGAGGAAATTGGTCAACTCTTCTGAGGCTGTCTCGAATCTTCGTGCGAACTCTTGGGCGTCTATGGAGAAGAGAGTGGATGCAGCCTTGAATGGAGAGCGTAGTGGGTGATGGGGAAAAAGGCTCAAATGGAGATGAATTGGGAGACGTGATGTAGCATAGCGATCGACGATTAATATAATGTTTGATAGCTTACATCGGAGAATGCTGTTGCCCAGATGGTGTCCGTGGAGTCTTGGAGGAGGAGGTTGACGACGAAGCTCCATTTGAAATTAGGAGTCGCTGTGCCACACTTTTCACAGAACCATTCTCCTTCGACTGTCTTCAGAACTTTCTTTCCGCATTGCTGTTTTGCGCAGGATTCGTAAAGTAGCTTTGAAGAATCAAAGCCTGCGATGGTGACAGTATTGCAGAATTTGAAAGTTAGAGGCGCTTTAGAGGGATCAGCAGTCAGAATTTTGTCAAGAATGTCCTTGAAGGTTGACTGGTCCTCGAATTGTACACCGGTCGTTAGGTTCTTGAGAGTGCCTGCTTTAGTTTGATCATTCAACCATTTCGAGAGTTCAGTTGCTTCAGGAGACTTAGGATTGAAATCGATGGTTGAGTTATCGGTGAACGTGAGAGATAGCTTATCATTGTAGATATGTGTTCTCACGCGGCGGAGGGCGATGACGCAGGGATCAGTACGTTTCAGAGCGGAGATATGATCATTCCAAAAGGTCAGAGTCATCAGTTTGCGGGATGAGTTGATGAGTTGCGGGATGAGGGAATGATGACGTCATATTGTTGAAGATTGTTCGCGGTTCCGTTCGCCGTTCGGTGTTCGTTCGCCGAGGTGTGTGCTCGCAGTATAGGCGCAGGGTAATGATGACGTCATATTGTTGAAGATCGTTCGCCGTTCGTTCGTTCGGCGAGGTGTGTGCTCGCAGTGTAGGCATAGGGAAATGATGACGTCATATTGTTGAAGATCGTTCGCCGTTCGCCGTTCGTTCGTTCGTTCGGCGAGGTATGTGCTCGCAGTGTAGGCATAGGGAAATGATGACGTCATATTGTTGGGGATCGTTCGCGTGCGCCGTTCGCTGATCGTTCGCGAGATAAGCGCAAGATCGTTCGCGTGATAAGCGAAAGATCGTTCGCGAGATGAGAGCGATACCCTATAGAAACAATAAACGGATCCTCCGTTAAAACATTGTGGTAAGCGAGGTAAGGCTTACCAAAGCCCTAGGGCCAATGGAAAGGCCATCGGAAAACCATCCAGAACGATAGGTCCCATGATTCTGAGACAGAAACTCTAGCGGCGTCAACCACCTAAAACCTGTAGTTTCCGAGATATTAGCCATGGAAACTCCGAAACTTTGAATGCGCGGAAGCAGAACAGAAGCCGCTCTAACTGCGCACTGCGCAGTCGATGCGGTCGTCCGGCTTGAGTCAACAGTGTCACAGGGTCTGCCATCATGACATTCTCGTTAGAAGAGAAGGCGGATCTCTACGGTGTGTACTATCAGTGCAATAAGAACTCAGCCGCAGCCTTAGAGGCTTACAGGGAACGATTCCCCGAGCGAACGCTGCCCCACCGGACCTACTTCCGAGTCCTAGATCGGTCCCTTCGAACTTTCGGGAGATTCGATCGGACGATTGCGACCTATCCCAATGAGATGGTGGAGACAGCGATCTTGGCCTTCTTCAGCGCGTACCCGGAGAGTTCACTTCGCCAGGTAGGCCGGGAGTGCAATGTGCACCACGGATTGGTCCTAGCGGTACTCCGGAAGCATGGCTTGCGGGCCTACAAAGTAGCGATCGTCCAACATCTGCGGCCCACTGATGGGCAGAGACGGGTCGACTTCTGCAACTGGTTCCTTAACGCATGCGACGAGTCGCCACGGTTTCCTCAACCATCCTGTGGTCGGACGAGAGCCGTTTTACCAACAATGGGTTGTTCAATAGGAACAATACCCGTCGGTGATCAGCAGCAAATCCGCGCGACTATCGGGCAGCAAACAATCAGGAGCGGTTCGGCTTCAACGTCTGGTGCGGCATGCTCGGGGGGAAAATCATAGGGCCATACATTTTCAACGAAACGCTCAACGGCCTTCGATATCGGGAGTTCCTCCAGAACACTCTCTACGAATATCTCGATGATGTACCGCCAGCCACCCGACGCTCCGTGATCTTCATGCAGGATGGTGCGCCCCCGCACAATGCCGCCAGGAGCGTGGCGCTCCTAAAACAAATGTTTTCCGGGCGCCTGCTCAGCACGACTGGGGACATCCGATGGCCTGCGCGCAGCCCAGATCTCACCCCACTAGACTTCTACCTCTGGGGTAGACTGAAGGACACCGTCTATGAGCACCCCGTGCACACTGAGATGGAACTCCGGGAGCGCGTTCAAACCGCAATCGCCAACCTTTCGAGACACGAAGTTCATGCCGCCACTCGCAGTGTCATCAAACGCTGCCGATTTTGTCTCGGCGCCGAGGGCGCAAATTTTGAGCATCTACTGTGATGAAACTCACCTGATCCTATTTAGATCTTGATGATCTAGATCAGTGGTGCTCACGGGATTTCCACCGCGGGCCAAATTGCAAGTCGGAAATTCACCGCGGGCTAGAAGGTTCTACAAAAATTTCCTCACCGAAGGGACGCCCGTTATTCACGTATGATATTCATCATTCCATTTCTACTTTGAGAGTTAGGTAAATGGCACATGGATAAGTGGGTAACGGATATTGATTTTTGTCCGCAACAAGAGGGGGATCCACAATTCATCCCGAGGTTTTTAAGGATCGTTCAAGGTTTGTTGTGGAAAGACGGAGAAGATCCCCCAAGTGGCTTCGTTTATGCTGCCCCCAGGGAATTTATCTACAAAAGGAAACATGCCCAAAAATACGAGTCCGTCGTCGCGGGCCGCCAGAAATGGCCTCGCGGGCCACTTTTGGCCCGCGGGCCACGGTTTGAGCAACACTGATCTAGATAGAGTTCTTCTTTCTTGTCGGCTTTCAAAGGAACACGCTTGCATACAGGGGAACGCGGGTTCTTTATTAGTCTGTCGAGTCCTCAAAGTAGGCGTCCAAGGTCTCTCTAGTTTCCGCCAACTTGGCTGTGAGGCTCGAGTCCTCGAGCAGGTCGGGGAACTCGCGGGCTCCCTCAACAGACCTGCGACACCACACTAAGAAATGATGGTGTTTCCTTCGGTGCGTACAGCACGGCCTCAAGGAGGTCGACTCCACGCGCTCGAATCGCCGGACAAAGGACCGCGGTCCCAGAAGCCGCTGCTCCACATCGAGCGCGAGTCTATGTCAGACGGTCGCAATCAAAATGGCGGCCCGCCGCTGTTCTAGCTGTTCGGCTATACACCCAACTGTAGGTCAGAGCGCTCCGCGCGTAAGTCAGGCCGCGAAATTCTCAAACCCATCCGCTCTGCGGTCTCACGTATCACTTAGGTCGACGGACTGACTCAGTTTGAGCGTTCTCAACCTAACCTAACCTTTCCTAACCCATGCGCTGGCTTCAGGATTCCGCTAAAACGGCGGGCAATCGAGGAAGTCCGCCATCTTAATTGCGACCGTTTGACGCATTCCCTCGAGCGCTTCCCAACGATCCTGCGGCTCGCCGTCCATGGTCACAGGCCACACTAATCCTGTTTTGATCTCCGATGTCTCCATTGCTTCACACCTCTGTCGAGCGGCCTGGCTCTGTGGCCTTCCTCGTTATTCCACAGCGAGATGTGTCGAGCTCAACACGCACCGACTGCAGCGCGCCAGTCGCCGCGTGCATGGAAGCCTTTGCTGCGCTCGCCGCCGCGGCCGCCTGCCCGGGCGGAGCTCCACCGGCCTACCCCAGCGTCGCGTTCGATGCCGGCGGGAACAACGGACTCTCCGGAGCCCCCGAGGTCCGGTTGCCGTTCCGCATGACCCTGCAGTGGCGTCGCCGTGCTGCGGCCAACCCCTTCGAACGCCTTTCGAGTCGGCCTCCGAGGACCTGGTGTTCCAGTTTTTGACCCCTAACTCCGCAAGGATGGCCTTTAGAGGATACGACCCACAGACCTTTTCGACTAGAATTCATGCGAGCTAGCTCCTTGGATGGTTTCCCGGTAGGCTTGCCATGGACAATACCTAGTTGGTAAGCTACCTCTCGCTTGCCACCGTCTTTTTCACTGGTTTGTCACCGTCAAACGAGGCGTTGCGGGATTGCGCACAACTTTCATCTGGACCATTTGTGTGCCCAGGGCCCGCTAGTCAATCTATTATCAAATATCCGACTGAGTGGCCACATTCGACTGCTTGGTCGTGTGTCGTGTGCCATACAATCGGGCCTGATTGTCTGGTAATCAGGGTTCCAGACATGGATTTTCTGTCTTCTATATCTGATCCGAAATCGGCGGTGCCGGGTATTTTGAGCGCAACGTAAATTTGAGCGCAGCGTAAGTTTGAGCGCAACGTAAGTTTGAGCGCAGCGTAAATTTGAGCGCAGCGTAGATTTGAGCGCAGCGTAAATTTGAGCGCGACGTAAATTTGAGCGCGACGTAAATTTGAGCGCGGCGTACATCTGAGCGCGGGGCCTTGGAAGGGTGCCACGGTTTCTATTCACCAAAATCCGCTCGTAAGGGGGCTTCAATCTAGTGGGGTGGGACCGAACTCAATTTTCGTGTTTTTCTCCCGGCGTGAGGCCTCTTGGAGAGAAGGGTGAAGGGAAGGGTTATTGGAAATTCCATTGTCCGATGGATGACCGGCCTCAGAGTTCGATTCTCAATTGGGTAGAGAACTGTGGATACCAGAATTCTTCCAAGCTTAGTTGATGTAGGGAATTGAACGGCTAACAACTCTTCATGTTCATATAATATGTATATTTTCATCGAATAGGAGGGACAATGAGGAGCGATTGTAAGCACAGATGCCTCGAGCATCTCTTCGAGCTTTATTATGGTTATGTTTGATTTCATGATATCTTTTAGATCGGCAGTATTTTGTGGGCATGTTTCGTTATCTGGTTACATCAAAAAGTAGCATGGTTATCAG
This sequence comes from Lepidoglyphus destructor, assembly GCA_031001835.1. NCBI lineage: Eukaryota > Metazoa > Arthropoda > Arachnida > Sarcoptiformes > Glycyphagidae > Lepidoglyphus > Lepidoglyphus destructor. The sequence continues at coordinate 57,848 of JARNKU010000223.1, read as the reverse complement.
AAGGAAATGTTTTGCGCAACGGCCAAAAGATACGATAAGATGTTGTGGCCTGGGTAGGAAAGAACTAGATTTTGAGTCTCTTATCGCGATTTCGGTAAGTCTTTTTCGAGCGGGAATCGTTCCCCTTGGCTTGGCAGTTTGTGATGATGAACTCCGTGAGCCCTTGTTCGTTCTGCAAAGTTCCGACGGCAACATAGAATGTCGGATGGACGCATCCAACTCTCCCGGCAAAGGCTGAATGCCATCCTTCCACGGCATTATTCGTGCGTGCCAAGCCTGCCAGCGTGGCCTCGTACGCGTTCCACCACTGCGGCCTCATGGTGGCCGGGTGACGATCGCGGCCGATCCATTGCGCCTCGACGTAATCAATGAAATCCGTGAGGATGTAGTTGTTATCCCTAACGAACTGCGACTCTAATAGTGCTGCAAAAGTGTCTCGTATGTCGGCCACGGGAACAAATGCAATGGCTGCGAACATTCTCACTCGGAGAGCAAAGTCATCATCGCTCCGGTATTTCCCATTAAGACGGCCGTGACTCTGGATATTACGGTACAGACATTGATTAAAATGAAAATTGCAGCCGATGATACCGGCTGCTGGAAAAAGCTCTGGATTTCTTTTATCATTCCTATTTCGAAGTCGACGTGGACCACATCCGGCGCCTCGTGATCGATTGTGGCAGCGACGACGCTCAAGAACCGCTCGTAGGTTCGCGAGCTTTTGGAGGGGAGGAACCCGTAGACGACGGGGACGACTTTGCCCTCCGGTAGCCTCACATGAATCGTGTAGAGTCGGCAGAATATCTCCGGACATACTTTGAAGGTTCCATCTAACAGCCATTCTTCGCTCTCCCTCAAGAGGGCCATGTTTGCGCCAGTCGCGTAGATGATTATCCTTTCAAGATCTCCTTCTCCGGAATCGTAGAGCAAAAACGGGTCGTTTTTCCTCGTAACCTAGGAAAGGGAAATGGGTTGAAATCGAATCAAACGCGCTGGAGCTCCAACCATGTAATGAGTCGGTCGAGTGACAATGCTGCGACGTTACCTTCAGAGAATCCGGTATGATCAAATCCTCTCTGCGTGATGGATTTGTAGGGTAAGCAGGCCCCGTTCGCCTTCGAGCAAGCTTCACTTGGCGCCGCAGACGATCGGGTTGAGGCATTCTTCCCTGAATTGCACTAGAGGTTATCGTTCCCATGACATCTGCAACCACAGTCATCGAGCTGGCCCACTTCGCCTGCACCGCTGCATCCCGTAAACGATTTAACTCGCTGCGGACCCCGATGCCGACCGGATCAGGATTATGGCTGTGAAGAGGTGGTTCCTGGAATATCCGGCGTATGATCAGAATCGTCTTCCAATACAGGAGACGAAAGCTACGTGGGGCCCTTAGCCAACCTCAGAGCGCCCCCCGTATACCTCCTCGGCTGATCGAAGACTCAGCGCCGCGCATACATACTCATTTAGGTATCACACGAATTAACAGAAAGAATCTCGAATCGACTTACCCCGTGAGCGTCGTCCTGAGTCGTAATTCTCGCCCTACAGGCTTTTGTTGTGTCTTCCTAATCGAGAGCAGTGATGAACGTTCAAATACTCCCGCCTTAAAGCGGCGGCTACGATAATAATAAACCGATCGAGACCAGTCAGTCCGCAATGAACCGTGTCCTAAGTCGCATGCTGCACATTACATTGGCGCAGTCGATTATCAAAAATGGAAGCTGTGCCCCCACCCCCATTCCTCGATGTACCAGGGGAACCACCAGTGTCCTTTGAGGAGTGGTACCCGGTGTTCCACACGTTTTTGCTAGCCAAGGGAGGCGAAACGTTTTCTGACAGCCGGCGTCAAGCCACACTCCTGAACTGTCTCGGTTTCGAAGGACAACGCCAGTATAGGGCGTGCGCGAAGACCCCACTCGGGGCACCCGTCAACGAGGCGAGCCCCAATAAGCTGTATGATGAAGCGGTGCAGCGCTTATGTGATCGGTTTGTCAAGAAAAATCGCAAGTCACGAAACGCAGCGAGTTCTTTGCAAGAGTGCAGGGGCAAGATGAATCCGTGGCGACATTCGTCGGGGGCCTCCGGAGACTGGCGGCGAGTGCGCACTTCGAGAGGTATTCCGAGGAGCAGGCAGTGTTGGACCAGTTGATCGCACGCACCTCGAGCGCGGAAATTCGAGAGAGGCTTCTGCTAGAAGGTGATAAACTGACACTGACGACCGCAATCGACATGGCGAAGCGATTGGAGGCGGCGGCGACCGAGTCAAAGCGACTGGAGGAGGCCACGAGGACAGCGTTGCAGGTGAAGGCCGCGAAAGAGGACGCAAGCGGCGCCGTGGCGGCAGTGAGAACGGATACGAGTCATCGCGAGGCGGCGAAGGACCGGCGAGAGCAGCGAAGGCCGAGTCGGGCGAGACCGGACGGGGCTCGCGCGTTGAACCACGCACGATGGACTCGAAGAGCGGCAGGGCCGCTGAAGTGTTGGGAATGCAACGAAGATGGACACATCTCGAGATACTGCCCGAAAGGGAAGGACAGAAGAATCCGGACGATCGATTTCGAAGACACACAGGAGCAACCAACGGACTACAATCAGGACGTCAATGGTATTTCGGCTACGTTGTATACTATAGAGAATTCGATGGAACCTATAACGTGTAACGTTAGTATAGAAGGTGTTAGGGTAGAGATGATGGTGGACTCGGGCGCACAGGTCTCCCTTCTCAACCAAGTAGTTTTTGAGAGACATTTCAGACATCTCCGACTGAGCGAAACCAACCGAAATTTGTGGGCTTATAACAGCGGGAAAATCGAGACCCTTGGGGTAATCAGGGCGTCGATCGAGTTCGAAGCAAAGAAAACTAGAGGGAATTTCTTCGTCGTACCGCGAGGCGCGAGCGTGTTGGGACTTGACGTCATGGGAGCGCTGGGTCTGAGTATCGACACAGCAGCGCGGAGTTGCAAGGTGGCGTCGGTCCGGCGAGAGGGACCGTCGTTCCGGCTGGAATTTCCGAAGCTGTTTTCAGAACGATTAGGTCTCGTGAGGGGCGTTGCGCACAAGATAAAGATTCGGAAAGGCATCACCCCGGTGCAACAGAAGTGCCGAAGACTTCCGTGGGCGATACGCGAAAAAGTCAAGGAAACGCTCGGAAAGCTGGAGGCAGATGGAGTTATAGAGAGAATAGACTCGTCGGAGTGGGTCTCACCAATCGTGGTAGCGGAGAAGAAGACCGGGGACATCCGGCTGTGCGTTGACTTACGGGAGGTCAATAAGGCAGTAGTACAGGACGCGTTTCCTCTGCCACACATTGAGGATCTGTTGGGGAAACTGGCGGGCGCGCGGTTCTTCTCGAAAATTGACTTGAGGGCGGCGTATCACCAAGTCGAGCTGGACGAGTCGTCCAGAGACCTTACCGCCTTCGTTACCCCGTTCGGATTGTTCCGGTATACGAGGATATGTTTCGGGTTGAGGTCGGCACCGTCGGTTTTTCAGTCACTGATGGAGTCGCTGCTCAGTGGTCTGAGCGGGGTGATTTGTTATCTCGACGATATTTTGGTGTTTGCCGCCGAGCGGGGGGAACACGACAGTCGGGTCAGAGAGGTCCTCGAAAGGCTGCAAAATGCAGGCCTTACACTAAACGAGAAATGCATTTTTAGCCAGGAAAGCGTGGAGTTCCTGGGCCACAGGATCGATGCGAGAGGAGTCCGGCCGTTGGAGGGCAACGTGAAAACGATAGAGGCAGTGCCATCGCCCGAGAACGCTGCACAGCTGAGATCATTCTTGGGAATGGCTGGGTTTTACTTGAGATGTATCCCGGGCTACGCGGAGATGGTGGAACCGCTCAGAGAGTTGTTAAGGAAAGGAGTTCAGTTTCAATGGGGCTCTCGGGAAGAGGAAGCGTTCACCGCTGTGAAGCGGGCGATTGGGAGGGCAGTGCCTTTGCAGATATTCGATCCGAAATTGCCGGTGGTGGTAACCACCGACGCGTCCGACTACGGACTCGGGGGAATCTTGCAGGTGGAGATCAACGGGGAGTTGAAACCGGTAGCTTATGCTTCGACGGCGCTGTCAGACGTCCAGAGACGATATTCGACTACCGATAAAGAGGCGCTCGCGTGCGTCTGGGCAATAGAAAAGTGGCACGTCTATCTTTGGGGACGAGAATTCAAGTTGAGGACGGACCACAGAGCGTTGGTCGCCCTCTTCGGAAATAAGGGTGCCGATAGAAGATCCATACGGCTGGCCCGGTGGGCAGAGCGTCTATCGGTCTACTCATTCGAGGTGGAGTATAAGCCGGGAAAGGAAAACGTAATCGCCGACGCGCTGTCGCGGCTTCCGGGGCAAAGACAAGAAAAAATCGAGGCAGACAACGACGAAGAGATAATAGTGTCAATGATAGAGGAAGGTCTTGCACCGCTCACATTCGCAGAGGTACGCTCAGAGTCGGAGAGGGATGGGGTTCTCTCTAGAGTAAGGAAAATCCTGGCCACAAGGTTTGGCGTAGAGAAACTAATCGGAGATCTGGGCCCGTTTCAGGCTATCCGTGAGCAGCTTACCACCGTGGATGGAGTACTCATGAGGGGGGACAAAGTCGTGCTTCCCTCGGCGTTGAAGCCCACGGTGATTCGGGCGGCTCACGGAAGCATCCATCAGGGGATAGTCAGAACCAGAAATACGGTTAGGCAATGGTACTGGTGGCCAAAGATGGACGCGGAAGTGGAGGATTGGGTTCTAAAATGTAAGGTTTGTCAAAAACATGACAAATCGGCTAAGGTGGAACGACCATTAGCTCAGGTGGTTCCATGCCCGGAGGGGCCATGGGACAAGCTTGCCATAGATATTAGAGGACCGCATTTGCGATTACCAGCAGCTTTTAGATACGCAGTGGTCATCATAGACTACTACTCAAAGTGGCCAGTGGTCAAGTTCATGACGGAAGCTACAGCGGAGAGGATCGTCGCGTGGTTGCGATCGGTGTTCTCTTGCGAAGGTGATCCGTTGGAAATTGTATCGGACAATGGACCACAGTTTCTCAGTACCGAGTTCAAGTTGTTTTTAGAAAAGCGTAGAATTAAGCATTGTAAGACGGCGGTATACAACCCGGCCGCAAACGGATTGGTAGAGAGATTTAATAGAGTGCTCGGAGACATGATAAAAACAACCGAGCTAGAGCCACGAAACCATGTAAATATAGATACGAGAATACAGGAGATGCTGGCTGAGTATAGGAATAGCCCACACCCGGCGACGGGCGAGTCTCCTTCAACGCTACTGCATGGCAGGGCAATGAGATCAAGCCTTCAGATCATGCACCTCCACAACTTACAGAAAACAGTTCCGTCGGAGGTTGTTAGGAAGAGAGTAGAGGATAGACAAGAGAGACTGTTATCGAGACTGAATGCACCGGAGGAAAGACGCGGCACCCGGGTCCGAGAGGGTGATCTGGTCCGAATTCGACGACCAGGGATGATAGCAAAGGGCGACTGCAAGTTCGGCCAACCCATAAGAGTCACCAGGCAGGTAGGCCAATCGACATTCCAAACTTCCGATGGGCGGACATGGAGTGGTCGAGCCTTGGCACGGATGCCGGAGCGAACACCCGAAGCGAGCAGCGAGCCGCAGACCACGACCAACGGGACACCGGCGCCGTGCAGACCATCGAGGACCCGAAGAGCGCCAGCATATTTATCAGAGTTCATTTGTGATACGAACAAGAGACGTTAGGGGGAAAGATGTTGTGTCTTCCTAATCGAGAGCAGTGATGAACGTTCAAATACTCCCGCCTTAAAGCGGCGGCTACGATAATAATAAACCGATCGAGACCAGTCAGTCCGCAATGAACCGTGTCCTAAGTCGCATGCTGCACATTACAGTTTTGACGATACAACGCCAGCTTGTTCCTAGTTGCGTCTGACGGTCACGACGAAACAAGTAGTCCTCAACCCGCAACAGAGGCTGGTTGCGCGTAGACGTCACAAAATTCAATGGCATTTCGACTCTTCCAATGCTCAGTGAGTCAATACCTCTGAGCCTAAGTGCTACTATAGGGTTCGCTTCAGTGCGAGCAACGGAAATATCTGCGCGCCAATTTTGAGTTGAACTGCGCCTTCGCACGTGAGCCCGCCTGTTGCCGCCGCCGCTACCGTCAAGACTCGAGCGACGCGCAATTTTTTTTCGGCACACATGAAGAGTCAGATTAAACATAGCTCTCGCCGAGACCTATGAGGCGAGCTTCACCATCAAAGGTTTCATGTCCGCCGTCGGCTAGAAAATTCACAATATAGAAAAAAAGATACCACGAATCCGGTACTGATTTTTATTTCACGGCGGCTCATGGAGTATCTCGACGAATGAATCGCAGCACGACGGCGGCTGTAGGTATGTGATGCTCGACGCTTTCGTGTTGAGTACCGCACTGGACCTAGAAATGAACTTGCGCCCAACAATACTATTGGCTCTCGGAGGGGAGAAATCTAGAAATCGGTATGCAAGTCACGCATGCTTTCATCTGGTTGAAATTATCTGAGTTTACATCTAAGATCCAAGCATGGCAATTGGAATTCCATGGACTCCTGCATCTTGCAACCTGCAATGCACGAATCGCTCCGATCGGATTTCGGTGGATCGAAACCGCGGCAACCTTTCAAAGCCCCGCGCTCAGATGTACGCTGCGCTCAGATTTACGCTGCGCTCACAGATTTACGCTGCGCTCAAATCTACGCTGCGCTCAAATTTACGCTGCGCTCAAATCTACGCTGCGCTCAAATTTACGTTGCGCTCAAACTTACGCTGCGCTCAAATTTACGTTGCGCTCAAAATACCGTTCACCATCGGCATCTGAATATATCATAGTTCCCTCTGCTGGATCGCTTTTGTACGTTATGCCAAGCGATGGGGACGATCTCAAGTATCTTAGGACTCTGAGTCCTGCTTCCATGTGTTCTGGGGCGCATTTGTCGAGGTATCGACTTACCTTAGATACGAAGTCGAGAGTACGAACGAGATGTCAGGTCGACTCCCAGTAGCCAAGAACATAATCGATCCGATCAGGCATCGGAAATCTTTCTGTGATCTCGGGCCTTGACTTTTGATTGAGTACAAAGAGGGGTCACATGGGGTTCTTGCAGGTCATCTCGAAGCGTTCCAATACTTCCTCTACATACTTGGTTTGGTGAACGTGAATGTTGTGATTCTTATCTATTTCTATTTGCAATCCTAAGAAGTATGATAAGGGTTTCGCAGGTTTTCAAGAAACTCCATTGCCAACTCTCGGGTTGCAGCGGCCAGCAATCCGTCGTCCACGTATATTTAAGTTATAGTTCTTAAGTTGCCATTCCGAGCAAAGATGCAAGGATCAGTTTTTGACTGATCGTATCCCGTTGATATGAGTATATTCGTGAGTTTTTTGTTAAACAGATCGCTGCTTTGCTTCAGGCCATAGACTGCACGCTTCGGTCTGAGTACCTTCCCTGGTGCTTCTTCCGCTCCAGATTCATTTGACTCGTTGTGTCCCCAGAGTTCTGAATCTCATTGTTCTGCAGTTCGTTGGCCTCATTTTCTGGCACCTCACGTTCTCTGAGCAATGGTGCTTTCAAAAATGTTACGTCCTTCGTTGCCACAACGCTCATGGTTTCTGGGAACCAGATGCGGTATCCCAGTCCATGTGGGAGAAAACCAACGAGTTTTCCGAAAATTCCTCGTCTATCCAGCTTGTCCCTGATGTTATGAACAGAGGCGTCAGCTCTGAAAGGCTGAAGTTTACCTACATACGGTTTCTTTCTGTAGAAAATCTCGTATGCAGTCTTATTCGTTTCCTTATTGATTGTCACGATGTTCAGTACGTCTACGCAATAATTTACGGCCTCTGCCCAAAGGAACTTTTTGGACTCCAATCCAGCACCGATCAGAACTGCTCTCGCCAAGTTGATTATGGTACGATTACTTCTTTCGCTTTGGCCATTCTGTCTTGGGTTTTTCACGTTCAATCTGATCTGATCAAAGTTTATTCTTTTCCGAGGGTGCAAAACGTATCGTAGTAGCGCTGTACGTCGATGATGGTATCCTGGCTATATCTTGCAAGGAGGATGCGGAAGAATTCCTGTATGCACTCAGTAAGAAACTAGATATCACTTCCAAACCACTGGAATTCTTCTTGGGGCTGCACATCGATATCTCCCCAGACAATTCTGTCATTCATATCCATCAGTCCAAGTACATATCGGACTTGCTCGAAAGATACGACATGGCTAATTGCAAGCCCGCAAGAACTCCGATGGACAGCAGCGCGAAAACTGCCTACAACGGCGAAATCGATCTATCACTGCCGTATCGCTCGTTGGTTGGTGGATTGATGTACCTTACCATCGCGACAAGAGCCGACATTGCCTATTCGGTCGGGTTCTTGTCCAGGTACCTGGAATGTCCCACCAAACAATTGTGGAAACAGGGAATGCACATTCTAGGATACTTGAAAGGCACCAAAACTCACGGACCCTTCTACTCTCGTAGCGGTTCACGGGAACTCACGGTATACAGCGACTCAGACTTCGCTATGTGTGAGACCACCAGTCGGAGTACTTCTGGCTCTCTGGTCAAGTTTGGAGGAGGAGCCATTGGCTGGACCAGTCAGCGGCAGAGTTGTGTCTCAACCGGCTCTATGGTAGCGGAGCTGATCGCCGCTTCAGAGTCGTGTAAGACCGCGATCTGGACTGCCAAACTGCTGAGTGAAGTGCAGTATCCCGTGAAACCTCGACTGCTCATTGACAACGTTGCTATCCATTCGCCTGACCGAGTCTTCGCAGCAATTTAAGAACGCGAAGCACGTAGCGGTGAGATTCTACTACGTTCGAGAAAAATACCTTAACGGAGAGGTCAGCGTCGAATATTGTCCTAGTGAGGTTAACGCCGCAGATTTTCTCACGAAGAATTTGGATACGACGAAACTTGAAAAAATGCTCCAAATCGCAGGATTCAATGGCGGCTAACCTGCTGATGGCCATTCTGGCCATTAGCTTGGTAGCTACAGTTGACGGATACTTCAACTATTCGGAAGACTGCTCAACGTTCTGCAGAAGCCAGAAAAGATCATGCACTATCGCGGAGATCAACCCGCATAGCTTCCCAAACGACTGCATTGAATTCGAGGCGAATCGTCTCAAGCTGGCTTCGCGCGTTGAGGTCTGTCTGAGACCACTGATCGGCTACCGATCAGCCACCGATGTGGTGGTGTCGATCGACCAGGACGCAGCTCCTTTGCCGGCGTCCTACACACAATCGGACATCGCGAAAATCCGTCACAATGTGCTCTGGAAGCTGAACAATCGAGACAGTGTCCGTTGAGCTTGAGAAATTTGAGATTTCCGAAATCGGTGACTTGGTGGATGACGGCTCTGGTGTTGTTGTAGATCCTGGCTCTGCCTCCGTCTGTAAGCTCTGGCTTGACGGTGTTGTGGTAGATGTCGAGGTATGAACACTCAACGGTGAAATCGTGGTTGTGGTCAAAAGCGTGGGAATAGTTGATGTAATGACCATCGACCGGTCAACAGAGTTCGAAGATGAAGCGGTCTGAAGGTTAGAAGAATAAACTGGAGAGGAACTGGTCGTAGAGCTATATACAATTGGAGCACTTGTTGTAGAGGAAATTCTTGCCGAAACATTCGTAGTAGTCTTAACTGAGGTCGGAGCTCTCGTCGTGGACGTTGCCTGATTAGAAGTTTTTCTAGTGGTTGACGCGACGGAAGCTCTCGAGGCCTCGGTGATCGATCGATGATAAAGTGGTCGATTTGTTACTATCGGGTCCGAACGAGAAAGCTGAGATGGCGCACGGTAGTAGAACGGCCTTGGAGTTGTAGTGCTCGTCGTCGTCGAGCTTGTTGACCTTGGCTTATCAGTGGTGGTTGGAGCCTGATAATACCAAGTCTTCCTGATACGTTCGCGCTCTCTGGAGTCCTCAATGAGAGGCTCCAACGACTCTGCCAGTTTCTTCAAATCATTACTTGCCGCAGCAGACCATTCCTCCATCGTGAGAGTTGATCTTGACTTCGGAACTGCTGTAGAAGTTGATACACGGGGAAATCTGGATATTGGAATTGGAATCGCTGCACTTTATGAAAGGTGCATTGTGGAATTCTCCGATGATGAGACTCGAGCGACTGTTACGGCTTCGCTGACATCTGAAACTCTTGGCGATGTAGGCAATGTTGTTGTTTCTTGAGACACCGCCTGAGCTGGAACGGTCACTGACGAAATTGGAGTCGAGAAGCCGAATGTCCTGGTCGAGGCAATCGTTGAATGGAACACAGAGGGAATGAGACGAATGTGACTCGGAGACTCTATCACGTCCCGAGATAAATTCAAATCAGCGTGTCGCTTCGCTGTGAGGTCCGGTGAACGACTCGCCTCAAAAGACTCCATCCGGCGAGCTGAGAAATTAGAAAACAGAAAAACGAATGAGTACTCAGCGACTAAATTTCTGGTGAAGCTGCAGTCAGTAATTTTTTGCGCTTCTCAGAAAATAATGAGTGGAAGTTGGCAAGCTGTGGGTCACAGAAGAACTTACCCAGCACAAAGGCTACATAACCGCAAGTAGCTGCGACGGCCAGTGTCGCTACAACTGCCACCGAAAATCCTCTCAGTCGACAAACTCTCATGGTTGCTCACTTGGCGGGGAATGACTCGCCTGTAGCACCCACTCGATACAAAGTAGCTCTTGAGTCCACTGAGACTCTCTCTCTCTCACGGTCGAGAATGGCAACTGACTTGACAAAATACGCCGAATCAAAACAACTAATGAAAGAGCTAACGGTGTTTTGTCAATCGTGAGAGATCCGACGCTTCGGTCACTACATGAATGTTAAGCAATGCTAACCAATTTTTTTCGCGGGAATGAAAAACAAAACAAAGGCTAATAGAGGAGAACGAACAAATGTTTATTCGACTCATTACAAATCGCCAGTGACGCCTGGACACAGATACAGCTTTGATCCAGAACATTGGGCCACAAGACGGCCGATAAGCTGATCTTGAACGTGGCAGAGGGCCTCATCTGGAACCATGGCACTCGAAGTCATTAACGCACACGCCTTGTCCACCGAAGACTTGCAGATCCACAACCCTTCTCCGCGAAAGCAGGCGTATGACTTCAACTTCAGCGTCTCGATGCTTGATGGCAAAACTGCCGTTGGGCGGTCATCCTTCGGTTCGCTATTACCCACTGGAAAGGAGAGAGAGAAAGAAACTTAGAGACAAATCTCTACGCTATCAGATTCAGTGAATTCGCTTCTTTCTCTCTGTTCATGGCCCAGAATTCTCACCGCCGATAGTGATGAACAGCAGCACGACGAAGGCGAACAACACAGCTGCAAGCTTGACATAACCCAAAAGTCGAGCTGCGAGAGATTCAGACACACTGAAGACTCCACGAACAAAGTCAGGACACATCGGCGTTGAGGGAGGGTCGCTGTCGCAAGAACTCCTAGATGAGCCAATCTCTTGCTGCACCTCCACAACTTTTCGACTTTGCCGGGTGGTTTGCATGGCAAGCAACTGGGACTCCTTCAGTGGCAACGATCACAGCTGTAAATACGGTTTGCCGATAACGGCCCCCCAGTAGGCTGCATTGTATAAAGCCAACAACAGACGGTTCCGATGGGAAGGCGTAGGACCGATCAAATGTATGGTCACGGGAGACTCGATAGCGAAGTCCAACGTATGACAAATATCGAACAAGACGATTCCGGGTGACGAGATGATGTTCGTAGGAATCACGTCATAATCAACGGCCATGATTTTCACTACTAGGCAAACGAAAAGACAACAATTAGCAACTTATCAAAACGAATAACCAGGCAACGATAATGCAACAAATGCCAACCAGCCCACAAGAAATACCCACCGCGAAAACTTCAGAAGAAACATACGACTCGAACTGACAAGGAACCGAACTGCCAACAACGCTCCTCCACAAAATTCAAACCGCAACGGAAGGAACCGAAACTGCGCAGCGCTGTAATTTGAACCTTCGCGCCTCCAACGAGCTCACACTCCATCCGCGCCTGGAACCACCACACAACCGAATCCGCTCCTCATCACCGATAGTTGTTGAGCTAAAGCTCGGGAATCGAGCAACGATACCAGGGCAATCAATCTCAGTTCCCAGTGACCCTAAGCTTCACCGTGGTCGTTAATTTGAGCGCAGGCAAAAAAGAGCGCGGGTATATAGAAAAAGCGCGCGAGTAGGATTCGAGCGCATGTTGAAAAAGCGCGCGGGTAGGATTTGAGCGCAGGTAAAATATGAGCGTAGGTAGAATTTGAGCGCAGGTCGAATGTGAGCGCAGGTAGATTTTGAGCGCAGGTAGATTTTGAGCGCAGGTAGATTTTGAGCGCAGATCCATCGGGCATCCAAATTGAGCGCACGTATATATTGAGCGCAAGAGGAATTGAACGCTCCTTCGTGAAAACTGCGCCTACAATCTTGAAAACGCAACCCCCTTTTCTATCCAACAGAATGACTGCGCTCCGATTTCGATTGATAATAATCGGAATCATGTCCTTTAAGATGGCCCAGAGGTTGAAAGAAAACCGAGAATGGCCGAATTCTTCCGCAACTAGTCATCTGATTATCGATGTCACCGTATGCCGGCCGATGCTATCCTTGGTCAGCCGACACCCTATGTAGGCAAGGCTGTTTCAAGATAGCCTTAGATCTTAATTCGGAGCAGCTAGATTGTGGACGAATTCACACGATGGTGGGAGATACTCCGTTCGCCTCGACATGGCGCTATTGTCGACAGCCGAATGCCGAATGCACGGCCATGTATGAGAATTTCGACCTCAGACCCAAGACGGTATTGTTCGGTTCACAATCGCCCTCGCCCGAGACAGAAACAGAGCGAGAAACGCAACGGAGAGAAAACACAACAAATTCGATCGCTCGTTACGTTCGACTTTAATTATATTATGATCAATTAGCAAATATGAGACAGGAAAAATGTATCTGTTATTGCAACGGATGCGTATCATTGGTATGGACCGATTCAGATGTTAGGGAGTCTAGAAGGAAGCACGGTCTACGGGACTCACCCCGTAGCCCGACGTATACAGCCCGACGTCCGACGGGCTCAGCCCGACTGCAATCTTTAGACATCAGAGCTCTACAACAAAACTTATGGTATTTATTAAAATCGCTGATTTTTGCGAGGCTTCACTAGATCTCACTGGTTTCCGGTCCCTGAACGACCGGTTCCGGGAACTTCTGACATGGCACCAGCACGAGCAGAAACTCGTTCACAAAGGACTCCAGTGTTCTATCCTCGACCAATCGAGTCTCTTGAGTTAGCTCGATGAAGCCACTTACGAGATCTCTTAGATCTCCTCGGTACCTTTTAGCTTCTAGGTACTTGTTCGACTCCTTCAGGGGCCCCATGAACCATCTCTCAATGTACGCAACCGTTCTCGTGCAGCAAGGCCGACCACAGATATCGGCCTTTCGAAAAGGCATCATCGTGAACGCCTCGCGGAGCTTTGCCAGATCTGGCTTCGGCTTGCTGATGAAATAGAAGAACCGGCTTCTGTCTCTGGGCGGCGGCCTTGCCGGCTGTGCGGGGTCAGGCTCTGGAGAGACGTCCGGTACAATAGAGCTCTGGAATGAAGAGAAGGGATTGAATATTGAATTGTTCCTTTGACTCTTCCTGCTGACCTGCATATTCCGCCAGGCAGGCCAGACTCGAGGGAGGGGGTGCGATCACCCTATCGGCCCCCTCTGAAACCGCCACGGAGTCCGATTATACTTTCTCAAGCCCATGGGGGTCTGATCATTTCTTTTGAAACCCTTAGAGGCAACTCCGGGCCGGTCTAAGCATAGTTTTTAGAGCCCATGGAGGTGATCTCGGGAAATGGTTTGATCATACTTTCCAAAGCTAATGGGGTAGATGCCAGGGTCGGTCTGATGAGCCAGCGCTGCACTCGCAAATTGATACCCGGACTTCGGAAATTAATATCGATTGCCATTCTACTGTAACTAGGAGTGACAATTTGAACAAAAAACCGTCTACGTCACGTGGTGCGTTGAATGCGCTTCACACCAGCCAACATTTTTGTCGCGGAATTCACATCGGACCTCTTCTTGGTCTCTCGCAGAATAACTTCAATGGCAGCGGAGGAAACACAAAAAGGACGGCCGGAGGCCGGACAGCGTAGTCGGCCGAAGGCCGGCTAGTATCGATAGGAAAACTCGAAATCTTGACACTACCCGTCCCGCCTTCGAATCATGAATATTGGGGTGAACGGGATAACGATTTGGAGTCTCAATGTCCCCGGATTCACATTTGGAGAAAATGGGGAAAGTCCGAGTCCCATTCTCCCCAAGCATCTTTGAGGAATTGGAATGGGGGTATTGCAGACAAGGCCGAAGATTCCAAGCGAAACAAAGAAACCGGGAGGCTTCGATCGAGGACCTCAATCCGTCGACGCGAGGAGTGACCAGCTCTCTGTGGTCAGCAGCTCTGGAAATTGTCGTTCTGGGCGCGTAGGCCTCCCCGTCCCGCATTCGACTCAATGCCCCCGCTCGACTTGCACATGATTCTGCGCCCGGACGCTTCCGCCGTGAGGTTCATCGGTTCAAAGACTCCTGAGCGCGAGATTGCAGCTTGCCCTCGTCGCTTTCCCCTCGCGGAAAAGTTCCCCATTCTCCCCAAATCAAGTCTCGGAAGATTGGGGTCATCTTGCGAACTTCAAACCTCTAAATTATAGGTCACTCGCGATCCGTCGCCGGCTTCCAAGAGTGCCTCGTTCCGTCTTCGTTGGAGAGCGGTCCGCGACGTTGTCGAGCTCTGGTTCGGCGACCAATGAATTCTCTCCCACCCGATAGATGGTAGGGACGATTTTCGCTGTGATTGTATCAAATCCGAATCGCTCAACGGAGGAAGCAATAGTCATCACAAAAAAATCCGTCATATTTACCTCTACTGGATCCTGCGCCGAGGCGCTGTCGGATGAGCCTGGCCGGACATTTTTGCGGCATTCGAGGTCTCCCGCACTATGTGGTTGATGTGTGTGGGGCTTCTCGCTTACGAACGAGAGCACTGGCTCCGGACGAAGCTGAACAACGATTCGAGCGGGGCAACTCGCTCGTCTGCGAAACACGCAGCGAGCGTAGTGCTTGTCGTCGGTCTTGCGGTCCACCTCGAAGACGAACTTTTTATCCACCACGTATTGAACACAGCCCCTTACGGTCTGAAAGATCTCTAAGTTGGCCATCCTGGTAGACGAACGATGCCGAACTGCTGTGGTCTGTTTCGAAGACCGTTCGAGGGAAGTGCCGAATGTCACAGCTGTTAGCTTGAGAACTCAGATGCACATCACACCCGCACCTGCACTTACTGACCCGACGTGCTAGATAACTGATTGTCTGATCAGATTGACTGAGCCACTCTGCTGCGAAGAAGACACCGCCGAAGATTCTAAGCCCCGTTCTTCCCAAGCATTCACCTGGGTAGGATGGGAATGCAAACGGAATCTCATTCTGACTAATTTTGACGGGAAAACGTCTTTCCCGGCACCTCGGGTGCAGATTGATAGTACTTCGTCATCCATGTGACGCTTATGTAACGAAAGTAAGGGCTCAGAATCGCTTCCAGATTTCGTCTGGAAGGCGTGAATTGAGTTCTAAGTGCTGTGGTAGGAACCTGTCGTCACGGCGCAAGCCCCTGAGCGGTCGAAGGGTCGCCAGAGCTGTCTCTGAGTTGTTAGCTTGAGCGTTATCGAACCCCTCCCGTGACATGCATTTTCTCGCATGAATATGGATATTTCTCCGAGGAGCGCGCATAAAACTCGGCTATTCCTTGGCGTATGTGATCCTCTTCTCCGGGGCGTCTAGGAACACCGCGCATGGTCCTGTCTGAATGGACGGTAGATGAGTGATTACGCGGCAAAAGACAGATTTTCTGGATTATCAGTGGAAAAATCTCGTCTGACTCGCGAACAGGATGTTGGGAATCGGATTTCTACGAGGCGTTCAATGTCGAGTTGATCGAACGTAGGCCGAGAATCTCAAACGATCGGATCGGCGAAACATGATGAGACTTCGCGGGCTTGAGCCTAGGAAGCCATGAGACACGATGGGAGGACCTGCCCCAAACTGTTTACAGCATTTCGGAATTCGGAATAGTTCGACCGAAGACGAAAAGTCGACTTGCAGCAAAACCGACGAGTTCGCAGAGATTTGGTTGCTAGTTGAAGACCGACACGCCCGCGCTGTGTACGAGAAGATCCGTCTTGGCGCATGCTACCGTTTCTCATTGTACAAAACCAAAACACAGAATCCGAACTATCGACAAACGGCTCACAGATGCGAGCTTGAATTCACGAAAGTAAGCCGGGTACTGTTGCTTTAGGCTACCGCAGTTCACAAGGCGCCGATTGGGCGCCTTGAGTGCCAGCCGCCCTGGATGACAGATGGGGAGAGGAGGCGGAGAGAGGACAACCCAAAGCAAGCAAAAGAGAGCGCGTTTGTTGCGGAGGAAACACATCCCATATCAATTGGAGGATACGCTCGAAGGGGTCTTGCCCCTGCAAGGTAGCATGCCAAAGGGATTCGCAAATGTAAGAATCCAAGTCCGTCCGTCCGCGCCGTGCCGGAACGACGGCGACTGTCGTCCTTGACGAATCGCCAGCTTCGTTCGATATTTTGAGTGTGGACGCCCGTCTCAGGGTCGATGAAATTTGCCGAATGATTGACGGTGAAGTGGAAATAATCTCGCTCCATGTCGTCGACTCCTTGATATGCTTTCCAGCAATCCGAGAGAATAACCGTTCCCGGGAGAATTTTTTCAGCGATCACGGCGAGCAAAGTTTTGCGGGTCCGATTCGGTACCTGGACCATGAACATCTCTTTCGTCTCCCGACAAATTCCTCCAAAGACCCATTGGGCGGGCAGGAGGCGGCCACGGTTGTATTTTCGCTTTCCGAACATTGACTCGTCGATTTCTACGATATGGCCGTAGCCTCCTATCGGCGGGCGCTCCGCGTAATGATGGAGCAGAACGTCGCGCAAGAACGCGTTCCAAGTTACAGTAAATCTCGGCCCCCGGCCCAACACTTCCTTGACGAACTTCACTGAGCTCTTGCGATGCGCCCATAAATAGATGAAGATGATAATATCCCGCATGGGGAACCTGCTGTTTTCCAAAAAGGTTCCACTACGGAGTCCCACATCTGTTCGACAGCTTCCTTTCATACACCGATAGCGTTGTCCAACACGAACCATGCGGTGATTTTTGTCGCAGAATCGCCCCGTATGTAGAAGTCCACGGGAATGTAGGAAATAGAAGGCCTCCGTTTCATCCTTGAGTCCTGCCAGCAAGTCCTTGAGCAACATCGTTGAGCGGGATTGAAGAAACAGCGACGATCATTAACTTCATCGTTTTTATTGAGTGTGCTTAAAGCAGTGTTTCCATCGTCTGCGCCCGTGTTTCCCTTGAAACTCCGCGCGGTGCTCCCGGAGCTCGAGCGCGGGCATGGATCCTTCCGCAACTGTTGCTTGCCGATGACAGCATCGAGCAAGCGACAGTTGCCAGGGACTCGTGGTGGCTCGGCGGCTGCTCTTACGGCCGTTCAAACCAGCGCGCCCGTGCCGCCGCGCCTTCCCTACTGTTGTGTTCGGCTCGCTCCCCGTGCCGGCGTGTTTTCGCGGTCCTAAGTCGCCACCAACTACTCTGCGGTAGCCTCAAGCAACAGTACCATAAGCCGTGTCGCTCAAGCTACCGCAGTGTTTCTCAACCTGTGTTCCGCGGAACCAATTGGTTCCGCCGTCAGTATCCGGTGGTTCCGCCGGAGATTTCGTGCGGAACCCTGAGGTTCCGCAGGGCCTTTTCCCGTTCACCTGTGGGGTCCTTCCGAAGCGGGGGGAATTGATGAAGGCCAAGGTTAATTGTCCCACAGACTTGACGGCCCCAGTTGACTCCATTTGAGTGACGCTCAAAAATCTCCTAATCTACTATCGATCTGAACGCATGTCATTTCAATTTTTTTCTTCTTTTTTTATTACACATTCCTCTGATTTATTTAGATAATGAAGCTAACCATCTGAGTCCGAGTTGAGTTACATCAGGGGCATAGCACACCTAGGAGCGACGATCTGATAGGCCGAGAAGGGGTCCTCGGAAGCCCTCCAACGTCCCCATCACCGCCGCCGCATTCCCTCGCTGGACGTCCAGGGACAACTTCTGGAGCAGGAATTGTCCCGCTCTGTTGCATCCCGTGGCCTCTTGAAGCAGATGGCCGACCGTGATCAGAAGATCCCTCGTTGCTGGACGCGGGCCCCCGAGAGTTTCGAAAGCAAGCGGCGAAACGGAATATTCCGACGCCAAGTCTGTATACTTCTGCAGTTTCAGAGCTTCCGCCCTGGAAACCGCGTGGCCTGGTGTGTTGCTACCGGAGTCGACATAAGAGGGTGCTAGAGTGTCGACCACCGTGCCGTCCCAAACCAGGGCTTTTCCTCTTTCAAAGGGTATGAGCGTGACTCCGTCGGGTCTCCTGCCATCGTTTCTGCACATTCCAGGCGGCTCCCTCATGTTGGGAATTTGGGCAGATCGGAGAGTTTCAATTATTCAGCATTCGTTCTGCTAGCAGCTCAACTTCGTCATCCTCCGTCCTCCGGCACATGGTTCCGCGAGCTCTTATGAGGACCCAAATGGTTCCGCGGAACGAAAAAGGTTGAGAACCTCTGAGCTACCGTGTTGAATAATAATCTGTATTCTCCCCCGAATGTAATCTCAGTATATTCACCTTCCTAGAATACGAGAATTGACGCCATCGACGAAGGAGACCTTCCACTGCTCACTTTCACAAGCACTAGCATCCGCGACCTGCTCTTCGTGGACCCCAACATACCCGACGACCTGGTAGCCGTCGTATATGAAGTTCAGCCGCCGAACGACGCGACGTGAAAAGCCAGAGTGGCATGAAGAGGAGGAAAACGTGCGCTCGGTGGACGACACGCAAACTATAGTTACTCTCACTCTGTGGGAACCTCATGTTTGCAAGCTCGACCTGCTAGCGGGCCAAGTCGCGGTACTTCGCCAGTAGAAACTGTTGAGGTTGGAATCAGGGATCCCAAGTGCTCAGTAGCTCAGGGCAAACTTTGGTCACTGCTTAGGCACGAAGCAGGCACGGGTTTCGGCAGAACACACGAGAGTGCTGGATGAACAGTGAACAGTAGTTTATTGAATGTCTGAACAAGGTTTATAAAGAGAATCTATGGAAAGGGTATTGTGTCTACCTAGAGCAACCGTTTGGGTGGCAATGGATTCTAGATGCAGGTCGAGCCGTGGTCGATAGGTGCTCATTGTGTTTACGTAGACTGGCGCCATGCGCCCCCGATCCGGCGGTGCGATCATGAGAAGATTCACATATGAGCACACATCGATAACCCGCTCTGATTCTCGAGTTTCGACGATCTATTTGCTAGACGTAAGATTTGTTCGGGGTTTCTGTCTCAACAATCACCACCTACCCTCACTCGCTAACTAACAAACTCTGACTCAAAAACCACACCAGTTCTGTTTGCACCAAACATACGATTCGTTCAGCTCCAAACGATCTGCGCCCAAGCAATATCTCCTTTGAAAATCATCCGCTTTAGGCCCAAACACCTCCACTTGCAACGACCCGACAATAGAAATGGCAACACTGCGCAAAAATGCGAATTGAAGCTTCAAGAAAACAAGATCATCACGACCAACTCCCATACACCTCGTCCTTTGCCCAAACCCCGTCAACTCTAACGAAAGAATCACACCATGTCAACAGCCCTTCATAGAGGCATTTCATTAACAATTTCCACAATATGCGCGAAGGCGTACCGGCCGTCAATCAGCGCTCGATACCAGCCGCAAAAACCGGACCGCACGAGGAATACATTCGGACAATTCGTCTCCACGTAAGGGAGCTCCCAACCGCCCTGAACCGGCAGCCCCGCAAAAAACAGTTTCTGACTCAAGTTCGTCGCTGCCAGCACTTGAACCCTGACAGGGTACTCTTCCGCATCATACTCCAAATGATAGCGAACCTCGCACCCCGTTGGTCCTGGTACGTAGTCGATCGGGAGTGCTGCTAGCCACTCCAATAGTTCCACTCGTTCTGGCATCTTGCTCTACAAACGTGAAAACAAAGAGAAACAAAGAGAGAGTAGAACCATCATTAACACGTCTCATGCCGCCAATAAAGTACGACAAATCAGGAAAATCAACGAAAAGTACCCACCAGGCACAAAACCGACCTCACGTTCATCAAAATGAGCACCAAATCACAAGCGCACTGCTCTCATCAAAGTGCAGACGGGAAATGAAAAGCACTGGGCAGTAGAAACGGCCAGAACCAACGATCACAATCCTTAAGAACGCAGTACGAGATCCGAAACTACGACGCGGAGCTTAAGGCGCGTTCACACTCTGTCGCTTTGGGAGAAACTCCGCAGGGTTTCTGGGCAGCGAAACACCAAGCGAAGCCTATGCGAAGATAGAGAGAAACGGGCATTTAAAAATGTCGTTAGCTACGCCGCGGAACGGTTTCTCCCAAACACGCACAAGTAGCTGCGACGAAACGAGATTCGCTCCGTCTAAATTCGGGAGAACGCCGGCGCCGTTGTGGGCAGTCGGAGCAGTGGACTCATGCACTCAGAGCAGCGCCCGGGGTTTCCAGCTGTAGTAGCCGCTCAGCCGTCATGATGCTCCATATCGGCTGCGGACGTTCTTGATCTTCGTCTTGAGATCTGGCACCGATAGTCCAGGAAACTGGAGCTCCCGCAGCATGGCAGCGTAGGCTCGCTCCCGTGCTCGTACTTTATGGTACTCTGCGTTTTCAGGGTTCCACAGGCACTCGTAGCGGCGATACGTCTCCAACAATACCTCCGTTTGGCTGTCTCGCCACTTGAAATCCATAATCCTAGCTCTTGCGCGCGGTCTTGCTCCGGGTACCGTTTTTCTACCTTCTCTGTTTCAGTTCGAGCTTCGAATCGACGCCACGACGTTCTACCGAATTTAGCGCAGCTACTTGTGCGTGTTTGGGAGAAACCGATCCGCGGCGTAGCTAACGACATTTTTAAATGCCAGTTTCTCTCTATCTACGCATAGGCTTCGCTTGGTGTTTCGCTGCGCAGAAACCCTGCGAAGTTTCTCCCAAAGCGACAGAGTGTGAACGCGCCTTTACTGTCGCCAATCTCAACGCGAAACCACGACATTGGCCTTCCCCAGCGCGAAACATTTGAGAGCGCAGGTACCATCGTGTGGAGAACGAGTGTTACGAGCGGACGGATGAGAATCGAATGCAGCTGGGTCGGTTAGTCAGTCCAATAGATCGGACGGAGTCTTGGTTTCCGAGAGGCGAGAATGGATAAGCTTGCCACGAAAAGGTTTGATTAGCATGCCGGTACCCCAGTTTTCAGCGTTTAACAAGGCGTCAGTATCCTCACGTTGTGACACGATGGCGAAGGAGTCCGGTCGATTCTCTCCCGAGCTCTTTCGCCCCGACTCGTAACCTCGATGTCAATGCATTTTGGGAAGAATGAAGAGTGATTGCTCCCCCGTGATGGAGCCTTGAAATGCTTGTGCGTAACGAACATGGTTGGACATGCTCACAAGGGAACCTTCTCTAATGGAAAGTTCGAGATGGAATAGGTAGGGGTCAGGAAATGTTGCCCCGGGTGAAGGATGATCGCAGCCGAAGTTTCACGTTCTGACCGCCACACCACGAAAAGTACTGGCGGTTTCAAAATCCCGATTATAACATGGAGCTCTACGGGAAATTTTCAACGGAACCTGATCACGTCCGACAAAAATTGCTATGACGACAGGCTGTTTGCTTACGATTCTATCGTTGATCGGCTCCACCTCCACGAACGGTATGCTCTAATTCTTTTGCTTCGTGTTTGTTCGTGTGTCGCCTCAGGGTTACCTGAATGAACTCCGTCTGATTTCCTTTCATTTGTTAGTTTTGCAGAATGTGATGTCCCCGAAGCACGATGCGATGGCTCAGTTGCTTGCCCAGCATCCTTTGCTGCAGAAACAGGTGGCGGGAAACGTTGAACGCTCCCCAACCTTTCGAGTTTGGGAGAGATCACAGAAAGACGAGCTGCCGTACTATGATGCGGATCTCATTTTGAAGACGAATCTGCCGACCGAACAAGACAGACACGAATCTCGAAGATCAGCCGATGGGACGACCGCGGCACCCGATCAAGCCCTGCAAGCGGGGAACGTCACCGAATCATCTACCACGCCGGCGCCGCCGCAGAATGCCACGGAGACGACAACGCCTGGCATTGTGATTGATTTCAGTTTCGCTTGCCACGTCATATCCCGGCACTGGGTTTGCTCAAGGAGCACCTCTCTTTTCTGCGTTTTCATTAATCAGGCGGTTCCCTCCGCAAAGAAAATTTTGATCAAGATGTTACCCAATTCTCCCACGCTGACGGCACCGGAACGCAGGATCATGCAGCATAAGTGTGCGAACAAGATCAATATGCTCCATGTCGACATCGCATTTTAGAACCTCTTCTGTGGCCTTGGCCTCATTGCATTTGTTTGGGAAGATAAATCCTTCCTATCGTTAAGTGAATTCCTTTTACGAGTCTTGATTCTCGGAGTGCTCTATATCTTCTACTGTTCTGAGATAGGGTGAATCGTCATTCGATCCAAGTGTAGTGTATTCAGATTGTCTGCATCTTCTTTTCAGTGCTAAGCCTCCTATGGTCGTTGCTATCAGTGCGATGACCGCCATCGTCGGCAGCAAGGTGAATTTGATCCACTTCTTCCATGGTGCTGACGGCGTTGGTGGTTTCGTTGGGTGCAGCGCGGGCGTCGGTGCTGGCGACGGTGCCGGTGGCGCCGTCGTCGTCGTCGCGTTTCTGTGTTCGAAATCGAACCAAATATCCTCGCCTCCCAGAGCTGGCTTGCTGGGACGGAGGCAGACGACTTTCCTCGACGCTAACACCTCGCAGATTGTTTCCAATTCCAAGCAGTGGCAACTTTTTTGGAGAGTACGCCACAGGTATGCGCCAAAGGACCGCCAGTCAAGATGGCGGACGTTGCCGAACCGAGGGTGAGGAGGAAAGTTGGGCGGGGCTTCCGGCCCGCGACTTTTCGAATGGCGAGGGTGCTTCATGTACCGTCAATGTTTACTGTGTGTATTGGTCGAGAACGGAGACGGTGACAACCATGAGTATGGAGTGGCCAGCGATGAGTCCAATGCATATTTTCGTTGTTCTTAACCACGGACACGATTTATTGAACGGATAGCGAAGAAGGGGAGAGATAAGTACAAGCAAGCAAACAAGTGAAGCGACCTCGACCTTGAACGAATCAAGGGCAAGTTGAAGCGCCCGGCGGCAGTGGTCGAGGGTCCTCTTTTCGCAGTTCTTTGGGAGGGGTTCATTGGAATAACATGTACGTTCTCACTGGAGAATGGCGACAACTTCATGCCTACGGGGAGAGTTCTGCGCGGTCGGAATGTCTCAGCTTCGTGTTAGGTATCTCCCGTAAAAATACTCTGATTAGGAACAAGGAACTCATCCGTTCCATTTCGCTCGGGAGACTCTCTTCCGTATGCAGTGGTCATACTTCAGCGATTTCATCTCGTTGCGGATACAGAGAGTCATGTCGCCAGGATATATGCTGTGCTGCGTTTACGATTCACTGAAGGTCGTGGGGAGCACTTTGGGAGTCATGCATCCACTTCCCGAGGCAGTGTCGACAGATAAAATATAGGCTGACATACTGGTGCTGGTTTTGTGGAGTGGAACTTCGCAGAGGGGAATCGTTGCAGCTATCGCGGAAGACCGGCAGGCACCTTAACGAGTGGAATTCATCGACCGGCTGGGTTATTCAGACTCTCCTCTGCCATTCCACGCTCCAACTGAAGTTGTTCAGTGCGCTCCAGGATTTGTTATTAGAATTCGTCGTATTCAGGGCGTAACTTCACTCTGTGATTCAGTCGTCGATCATACATTTTACGGAGATTCAGCAGGGAGAAAAGCATTATCTGAGCCCGATGGTCTCAATCGGCATCAATCAGACGAAGACTCTTTGATAATGTATTCCGGGAGATTTTACAAGTTCCGAATGACAATTCATCTCGATTATGATTCATTCACGATTTCACGAGTACAAATTTCAAAGGATCATCATAACCAGTCGGCAAAATGGACGCCTGTAATATCTCATAAATCATTCGTTCTCGGAAGTAAGGCATATCAGCTTGGCTGAAATTGATCGTCGCGCAACGAGCAGAGTAGTCTGCATATTTCAATGCAAAGAGGCCACAGTCGGATCCATTGCTTTGCTTGGGAATGTTGGTCATGTACACGAAACGCCAAGGATCGGTATTGAATAGACTGTTGTGTTTGTCCTTCATCTCCTCCGACAAGTAATTCACCAGCGTGAGCAAGAATTTATCATTCCGGTCTCCCAATGAGTCCATGTACCTTATTACTTGGTCCCTGAAGTCGACAATCGTCATACACCAGTGATTGTTATTCACGTGGACAGGGACAAGAAGCATATCGAATGCGAAGATGTCGTCTCGTCGCGTCCAAGAACGAACATTGCCGTAGCCCGATTCGCTGTAGACTTTCGGTAGGAACACGTCGAATGCGTAAACACTGGGGAGGTGAGTATTCTCCCTGCTCCGGTTCATGATGAGTTTGAGGTAGACATTTATGATGTTATCATTTAGCCAGTTCAGGCCTGTCAGCGTTCGGAGGTCATTGACAGTGACAGACAGGCCACATACGTCTACGTTTACAATCACTTCAGTTGGCGGTTTCGAGAGCGCATCATCAATTACCATCCTCATTCCATTGTCGATGGGTGGAATTCGGGGATTTGATGGTATACCTTCCAGGATGGCCAGCCAATGAGGGTTGTCTAGTGGCTCATCGTGTAAACCAGCAGGATCCTCATGGTTATCAGAAATTGGTGGAGTCTTTGAGTACGAATTGTAACAGCCTCAGTCGGGGGAACCTGGTTGGACTCTCTAGGAAGAGGGATCACACGGGATGCTTCTTTTTCACTCTTTTATTGATCTCGCATCTCGCGACTTCAGCCTCCTCGGCTGGCCGAGATGCTTCCTTCACGAAGACTCTCTTTGATCTACTCTATGTTAACGCCTCGCTTTGCCGCTAGACGGCGCTATCGTCGCATGCCGCCCTCTCTCAGGGTCTATCCAGCGATCGATCCACTATCCGTTACTCGAACCTGCGCCTCCGCCAAGCGAACTTCTCTTGGGCGCTTACATTCGACCACTGCTACCTTCGATCAGCCTCCGGCATCGATACCTGCGAATTACTATCCTAGGCTAAACCCGGACTTCCTACCTACTAACCAATACTCTAGGGCCAAGCTTACAATATGGTTTATTACAATGTATAAATATAATAATTGAGTATAAATATTTTTTTTCATTTTGTTGATGTTGTATAAATATTTTTTTCTCTCATTCTTCCACTTCGGCTGGCTTGGTGCTGCGGCGAACGTCGGCTCGGAGTCTGACTGGTCCTTGAGCGAGAATCCTTTTCACTTCTTCGCTTTCGAGACGAAGTCCATAACCTCGACGAATTAAGTCCATCACTGGCTTCGTGACGTCTTGCGCTGGGTCGTGTCGGAAGTCTTCCGTGATGCGTCCAAGCAACTGCAACCTGCTGTCGTACCTCTCCGCACCTTCCTCGACCAGAGTCATGATACTGACTCTCCATTCGCCGTACATCTGTACGCTGCGAACCGTTACCTGCGCCCACACACCTTCTTGATACCAGTATCGGCTGATGCACCACAACGACTGCTGTCTCAGTGCGGCGGTGATGTCGATGGCCTGTCCTACCTCGATCAATGCTTCAGGATGTTGCGCTCGCAAATGGTCGCTGATTTTCACTCGAGCGCCTGTCCAGCGGCACGGAATGTGATGCCTGACTGGACACTGGTCCATCCGGAACTCGCACTGCCTTTCGTGCTCGGCGATGTCTGCACCCAACCTCCGCGCGGTACAACCTTCTTCCGCGTTCACGCACCGTACCTCCAGGAAACTTGCCATTTTCTCCATCGAGATGCAGCGTATCGCTCCTTCCCAATCTATGCGACACGATGGGCAATCGGGACACATACCCTTGCACTCCTCGCACAGGGTGTGACCCAGTCTGCACGACCAGATATGTCCGAACATGTACCTCAGACAGATCTTGCACCGCAACTCTTCCAAGGCTTCACTGCGGATTCTCTCCGGCCTACCTTCGTCGTTTTCTACCTCGTTCTGGTTAGGCCCGACCTCGGGCCCACCTTCCGTACCTTCGACCGACGATTCTTGCGCAGCTGCTTCTGCCGGCTCCTGCGTACCTTCTGCTTCTTCAACTCGGTTCCGCGGGCACGCCCGGCCGTAATGCCCGAGTTCGTGGCACATGTAACATCGTGCCAGTCTCGCTCCGCAATACTCCGACCCCACCTCGTGGCCGAACCGAGAACACGCTGCGCACGGATTCATTGCGATACGTTGTCGTTGACGCCTCAAGTTGAAAAGACTCTAGATCTCTTTTCCTCTGCTATTCTCCACCTCACGCCCCCTGGCGGTATGCATCTTCCAAGTTTCGAATTCTTCCGCTCTCAACTTCGACATTCGACTTTGCGTTACTACCTACGCTTGGCCACGCTACCTAATGCTGCTGTCCTCGGCAGCTCTATTTCGGATATCTGAATCCGGGTTTATCTTTAGCTCGCCTACTCGGTTGATATCTTGGTTGTTCTACCCTACCATATCTACGAGGCTGATTTTGCTTATCTGAATCTGCCGCGCTCGGAGTCGCTTCCGGTTGATCCGTCCTCCCTTCCAGCGCGCTTTTCATTCTCTCCGATGATCGGGTTTCCAGCTGCACTTGATCTCCATCTTGACTGTCGTTCCTTGTTGCTGTCGATGTATTCGGGCTTTCACTTTCGTCGATTTCCATTGGCAGTGTTCCTGGCTCTACGAGGCTATCGTCTGAAATTACAATAACTTCGGCCTCGTTAATTGGGTTGCCTGCCAGGCTGCCTTTCGAAGAGACTTCTTCTTTGACGACCGTTTCCTCAGTTTCTTCTTCGGAGTCGTCGCTCTCATCTGCGTGTGGTCGGTACCACTTGAGCTGAGAACTATGAGCAGTACATGTATAGTTTTGTGACTCGTCTAACTCGAGCAACTCATACGAGTCTTTGGCTAGAATTTTGGTAATGGTCATTGGTCCACGATATTTCCGCTGCAGTTTGGTTGGCTGCCCGGTCTGCACTGGTAACCTTTTAACGAATACCACATCTCCTACCGAATACCGAATATGTCCTCTTTTCCGCATGTCGCTATAGTGCTTGTACCGATCCTGACTCCGCTCCAACTGTTCTCTTACCTCGCGCTGAACTTCTTCCGCTGGAGTCCAAGTTTTCGCTTGGGCCTCCTCAATCATGGTCTCGTGATTATTAACTCTTGGGAGATAACCGTGCAACACTTCGAATGGGGATTTCCCCAGACTTCTCGACATCGTTCTATTTAACCACATCTGAACCTGCGGCAACCATGCCGTCCAATCACTCTTATCTTCCTTCTTGCATAGCGATCTCAATAACCTCGCAATTTCCTTGTTCGTTCGTTCGATCTGACCGTTCGCGCACGGATGCTGAGTACTGATTGGGATATGTATTACCTTCTTCTCCTCTAGAAATTCGCGAACCTTCTTTGCCATGAACGCGGATCCTCGATCCGTCACTATCTTCGCTGGTATTCCATACATGTAGAATACCTTCCCCAAGAATTTAACTACCTCATCGGCTCCTGTTCCGACTACTGCTTCCAGCAACACGAATTTTGTCAACCCATCAATTACTGCCAAAATATGCTCCTTTCTATTCGACTTTATTAACGGTCCGAGATGATCACAGAATAATTTTTCGAATGGCCGACGCTCCGGTCGAATAACATTCGTCAGTCCTTCCAACCTTCCTGCCTTCTCCTTATTCACCATACAATCCAGACACGCTTTCAAATGAAACTCCGTATATTTCTTCATTCCCGGGAACCAGTACCTTCGTTTCAACATCTCCATCGTTTTATCTTTTCCGAAATGCCCTGCCTTATCATGATTCAGGACCAGTATATACTTCCGTTGACATTTCGGTACCACGAACAGTCTTTTCGTACCTTCTTCCTTATACAAAACTCCGTCGACCATACAGAAACCTCCAGCAAATCCTTTCTCGAATCCTGACCTCTCCTGTTCATCCTTGGCCAGAATTTTCATCCTTTTCTTACAATCCTCATCTGCCGCTTGCATTGCTCGTATCGAATTCTCCTCCGACCTGATCATCTGTACCTTAACCTCCGCTACATCAGTTGGTAAACTACCTCCTACCTCACCTGAGACTACCTCGCTTGTCTCTTCGTCTGGTTCTCGACTTAGTGCATCGACATGGCTCATCGAAGTGCCGGGCCTGTGTCTCACTTCGAAATCGAACTCTGCTATTCTATTCAACCATCGATTGAGTTGCGCTGATCCATTTTTCGCCTTGAGCGAGGCTACCGCGTTACAATCGCTGACTACCACGAACTTTTGACCGTACAGATAATGCCGAAACCTTTCCATGCTCCATACCACTGCTAGCTGTTCAAGCTTCGTCGAGTGATAGTTTCTCTCTGTGTCCGACAACTTCCTGCTCACGGCGTATACCATCCTCCATTTACCTTCTTTCTGCTGCATCAGGATTGCTCCCAATCCTACCAACGAGGCATCCGTGTGTAGTTCGGTCGGTCTTCCCGGCTCGAATCGATCCAACGATCCGTCGATGATCGCTCTCTTCAACTTTTGAAACGCTTCTGCACACTCTTGAGTCCATTCGAATTTTGCATCTTTCTTAGTCAACGCCGTCAACGGGCTTGCGATAGCTGCGTGATTCTTCACGAACCTCCTGAAGAACGTTGCCATTCCCAGGAATCTCCTGAGTGCATGCACATCTGTTGGAGTTTTGAACTCGCGTATCGCTTGTGCCTTCCTCCCGGGCTTGATACCTTCCTTCGAAATCGTGAACCCCAAGAATTGAACCGACGTCATGAAAAATTTACATTTTTCTATCCGAACCGTCAACCCCGCTTGCTTCAACGCTGCAAGAATTTCTTCGATCCGTTTCAAATGATCGTGATAGTTATCAGATGCGGTGATCATGTCGTCCAGAAATGGGAATGTTTGTTGAGTTCCTACCAGTTGCTTGACCTTCATCATCAATTCTTGGAACTTCGCTGGTGCATTGCAGAGTCCCATCATTAACACTCTCGGCTCGAAATGACCTTCGGACGTTACAAACGCTGCTTTCTCAGCCGCTTTCTTACTCATTGGTATTTGGAAATACCCCCAAGCTAGATCAAACGTCGAGTACATGTTTCTTCCACCTATCTCGTCCAGGATCTCGTCGATTAATGGCAATGGAAAATTCATTCGCACAGTCTGCGCATTCAACTTTCGATAATCTATCACCATCCGCCAACTCTGGTCCGCTTTCCTGACCAGCAAAACAGGGCTCGCGTACGGCGAATGCGATGGTACAATCATTTTCGCTTCTTTCATTTGATCCAAAATTTTTCTCAAGGCCTCTTTCTCGGGTAGTGCTAATCTATATGGTTTACATCTGACTGGCTGACTACCTTCCACCTCGTCTATATCGAATACTTCCCAGTCTGTCCTGCCTAACTCGGACATGGACGTCGCCACTACCTCTCGATATCGATTGATCAAGTCTAACAACAATGTTTCGAAATTCAGCGGAATCTCTCCGATGTTAAGCTGTTCTCTCGTGACCAATTTCAACTCCTTGGGTCTGTCGACCTCTACCTGATTCACTACCACTGTCGATTCCTTTTTCCTCAACTTAAATATATCATCTTCCGTTACAATGTTTCCTCTGGAAATCGTCGTACCTTCTTGCAACACTAATTCCGTTCTTCCCGTATTGGCAACCGGAATTGTCACTCCACCTTCTTCCAACTCATACAATGCTCCGATTCCTTCTGATCCTTTGCTCAGATCCTCTACCAATATCGTGCCTACCGTTGCCACCTTTTCGTCGTGAATTGGAATTGCATTAACAAACGTCAAAGATCTGGGCTCCAACTTCACCTTCTCCTTCAACCTCAACTTAACCTTCGCACCTTGCTGCGGTAACATTTTTGCCACCTCGCCAAATTCTTGTTTTTCGAACACCCATGCTTGGTCATCCGCCATTAGCGTGACGCAACTCCTCAACAAATCCTTTCCTAACAACAATTCTCCTTCATCCATCGCTCCCTTCGGGAGTACCGTCAGCTTCACCTTGTCTCGTTGTAAGTCGTCGACTTCGAGCTGGACTTCAGCTTGACCCAGCGGGATACAGCTTCCGCCGATCCCCCTGACGTTGCGAACCTCGCTAGCCGTCAGTGTCAGTCCAAGCGCTTCTGCTGCCTCTTGAGCAATCACGCTCACTCCGGCTCCCGTGTCCACTCGCGCCTTCCATTCCTGGCCGTTAACCCTAACAGCCTTTCGACCATCATCCTCGTCATCGATGTCGGTCTCCGGACCAACATCTTCGATTGTCACGTCTACTCTCGACGCCCGTGACTCTCTTCCGTGGTCGCTGTGGGATGCCTCGACCTGCAGCACGCGCCTGCAATCTTTTGCCTCATGTCCAATGAGCTTGCATCTTTCGCATGTCTTGCGCTCCGACCTCGGGCCGCTCGCACCCGATGTGCCGGCTGCTAACCTCATCGAGTCTAGCCAGGCTGGTGGTCGTGTCTCATTCCTCGGCGGGCCTGGTTGCCACCTTGGCTGGGGTTGATATCCGCCAGACACCTGCCGTCTTCCATCGCTCGCATTCACTCTTCCGAACCGATCACCTGTTCTCGGATACGGGCTCCGCTCCGGACCCCTACCTTCCGAGTATCGGTTCTTCAGCTGTGGGCAATCGACCTGCTTATGTCCCTCTCTTCTGCATCCATAGCAGGTCACTCCCTGCTCGTACCTCGTACCTCTTCTATCCGTCTGCGTAGGTCGTCCTCCTCGAACCTCTCTTTCCATCTCCAACGTTTGCTTTATATCCCAAATCAACTCGGATATTGTAACATGCAACCTTCCCCTCATCTCGTGAATCAAAAACGTGTTTTCCGGAAGCAGCCCTTTCAGAACCTGATCTTTCAATTCCTCCCACTCTAAGCCTAACCTTCTACCAATCGCCTCCTTTCTTCGCGCGTATAGCTCGACATCTTCTCCTCTTTGCTGCCGAATTTTCTGAATCTCGGTCATCAAATCCATCTTTTTCTCTCTCGGAATGTACGCTCTTTCGAATTCCTCCTTGAATTCTCCGAAACTTTTCGACTTCCTTCCGTATTCGCGGAACCAGTGCTTCGCGGGACCATCCAACTTTCCTACCAACGTACTAATCGCAAATTCCCAAGACCACTTACCAGCGTCCTGAGCCATCTCCAAGTCTTCGAGCCACTCCACTGCATCTGTCACGCTCTCGTTCTTGAACCTCCGCAATGATTTCGCGGTCTCGGTCATCATCCTTGCTGGGACCTCCCGCCACGACCTCGTGGCTTCACCGCTGGCTTCCTCCTTCACCTTCTCTTCCTCCTTTTCCGGGTCTTCCACTTGGGTTTTCCTACCCAGTACCTCTTCGAACCTCTTGTCCATCACTTCCATCATCGTCTTCTGATGCTCCGCCATCATCGTCTTCATCAATTCCACCAATTGCTCCATCTTGGCACTGACGATGAGTTTGCACTTTGCGTCACTTGCAATCCACTCAGCCCAGAAATCCCACCGCTGCAATGTAACAGCCTCAGTCGGGGGAACCTGGTTGGACTCTCTAGGAAGAGGGATCACACGGGATGCTTCTTTTTCACTCTTTTATTGATCTCGCATCTCGCGACTTCAGCCTCCTCGGCTGGCCGAGATGCTTCCTTCACGAAGACTCTCTTTGATCTACTCTATGTTAACGCCTCGCTTTGCCGCTAGACGGCGCTATCGTCGCATGCCGCCCTCTCTCAGGGTCTATCCAGCGATCGATCCACTATCCGTTACTCGAACCTGCGCCTCCGCCAAGCGAACTTCTCTTGGGCGCTTACAGAATGATCGAGGAAAATGTGGTTCCTCGGCGTTGCGTCGTAGTCGTGATCGAGAAGTTCAGCTCTCGTCGCAATCCATGTCTGGAACTCGAGGGGAAGCAAGCCTTCGGCTGTGGTTACAGGTCCGTCGGTGAGCTTGCGCCTATCGGCGGCTGAAAAGAGGGGTAAGATCATTGTATGAAGAAAACTGTCGCGCTGGCTCAAACGAGTGGGAAGAGCATGATAGACTCACCTCCTCCGGCCCTGTACTTCACTTTCGAGATAAATTGCTTTGGCGTTATCCGGTGTTCTTCCAAGAGCTTCCATTCCGATTTTGATTCGCTCATCGTTGATCCTAGTCGCGCGACTCCGCCGAGAATTTATATTTGGCTCTCCTCGGGAGTGGGCGGAACCCTGCGGGTACATCGTGAGTAGGGGTCGCAAAAAACCGGTTTCACCGAAACCGGTTTTCCGGCCAAAACCGGTTTTGATCGAAAAACCGGTTTCGAAACCGGTTTTTCGGCCAAAACCGGTCAAAAAGGTTTTTTCATCGCGTGGAACGGTTTTGAGGTTGGTTTCTCGGCCAAAACCGGACTTCCGGTCAGAAGTTATTTTCGGATTTCTCCCTGGAACTACAATAATGCGAGGAAAGACGTTTGAAATGAATTGACAATACCATGATTTGAGAAAATGATATGTATATTTTTTTAAACACAGCGTTCCACATAAATGCATCTTAGATTTTCTCGCAAGCAGGTGCTTCCCGAGCAGGGGGCGCGATACGCGATATCAGTCTGGTACCTCGATGACAACGAGATCGCCTTGCAGACTCGCTTGCCAGGTGGCTCCGCTGATGATTAGGCCGCTGAGAACTAGGTGTTGGCGCCATTTCGATAGAGAATCGTTAATCAGAACTTTGCTTTCCATGAATGCGATGCCACTGAGAGAGTTGGTTGCAATGATCACACCCAATATGACAATGCCTGGTCAGTGTTCAGGGGGCTGTGAAGCCTTCAGATAGATATATGTGCTGCTGAGCGTGAGGAAGAGATGGCTCTATTTCTTCTCACCATGGGATCTATAATGTGCACGAAGAAGCATAAGACTGTCCAGTGTGGTCGGAGAGAGAGAGTTACGAGTTTTCGTGCAGATGTTATTCATCGAACTGAAGTCCCTCTCCGGCTGTATGGACGTCGGCCGGATTGTTGAGATTCGCAACAAGCACTTCTCCGCCGCCGTCTCGCGCGCGGTGTCTTCTTACACAATGTTCAGAATCATCGTCTGCCTACGTGCGATCTCAATTTCGGTGGAAGTCTCTTTGAAAGAAAGCGCGCGGAGCGCGTCGTCAAGTTGTGTTCTCACGCTTCTTGAGACGTTCTCCAGCCATGAATGGGAGCAAAGTTTAAAGCTGAGCAAGGCGTTCGGAGCGCGGAGGATTCTAACGAAAATCGATGCCGAAGCCGATCGTAAGCCGTCAAAACAGTTCTCTATAACCGCTGAAACCGTTCCCCAGAACCGGTTTTAACCGTCAAAACCGCTCCCTAAAACCGGTTTTTACCGGTTTAAACCGGTTTTGATTGAAACCGGTTTCGACGGTTGAAACCGGTTTTAGGCCGGTTTTTCAAAACCGATTGCGACCCCTAATCGTGAGCCTTTTTGCAGATGTACGCTGGAAGATGCCGAACGCCTCAAGAACTGCAGTTTGCAGAGAACGAAAGGACAAGACTCGCACGAATATGGGGAGATCGGATGAAGATAAGCCACCCAAGAACGCACCTATCAGATTCCAAAGCTTCGGCGAATGGCCCAATCTTATCTTGAGACGAGCATTGCCGGATTCAACGGCGTTGTTCGTTCTGCAGGTAGCCTTGAAGACCGAGAGTTCTGTGGGACCGATTGTCTCCAACCAGAAGTGTCGGATGTATTCGATGACAGGTTCAAGCTGTGGAGAGTTGAATCATGCTGTCAGATGGTTGAGAAATCCGTATAATTGGCTTTGTGAACATTCCAGCGACTGAGTCACGAGATTGGTCGAATCCTGAACGCACCAGAGGACTTGTCCTGCGAGCTTCGTCGGCGAGAAGGGCGAAGGTTGGGCGCATGTCTTCCGCAGGCAACAAGGGAAGCGCCGTGAACCCGAGAAATTGCTCAAAGAGCTTTCCCGGCTTCCTGATCTCGCTTGCCAGCCCAACTTCCTTCGAACTGGCACGTCGTATGAGTGCTTGCGTATAGTGGAAGAGGCAGCCGAATTTTCGAGTTTGGGGAAATTCTTCCGTGACGGCACTTCTCATAGATGCATCGAAGTCGCCCATATAGGCGCGACAAATCTCTCCTGGGCTCTCTCGCTTGAGAATTCGGAAGATTTCACGGTATGCATCCTTTGTAGCAGCGTTCATGAGAGCGCAGGCCACCATACCAGCCTGGAAACAAGGAAACGTTATTGTAGTGGGAGGATGACTCCACGAAAACGTTCATGGGTGCATAAGTAGTCTTCTTGCACGGTACACTTACATATCCGTCCCAGTTGCCGAAGACGACAAAAAGTTGCCGACCCATGCCCCTGGGGACCACTTTCTAGGTAGCGTCCGCCTGTAGCATGACCGCTTCTGAAAGGCAGGCCAGCTGCCTTTTCGTGGTGAACAGGATGCCGCTCGAAGCTTGACAGACGAAACTCAGGAGTCTTTTTCCATCACGTGTAATTGTATAATCGACGACGACGCGAGTGCTGATGATTTCATGGAGTTCTTGAACAGTGCGGACAGCTGCCGGTAACGATGAGGATGAATGTCTCTGTCCTGACCGCAGATGTCGCGCCAGGACTATTTGAGATGCAACACTCATCTGCAAACTGCCACAAAGGGAATAATTTATCCTTCCTTAGTTTCTGATGCCGCTGAATGAGATCAAGCTGTTTCGTTGCCGATCAAATGGATGGAGGAGCAGTTCGCTAGCCTCCACCGAGCAGGATCAGAAATAAAAATATGAGATCTTAGTATCGCGCTATGGAAAATTAAGGAAGATCGATCGTACTTTCTGCGCTCTTCTAGAATGCTTTCAGTTGTTGACTGCTCTGGATTGGTCCGTATCTTCTTCAACCAGGCATTTCTCGCTGTGTAAACTGCACTACCAAGGCCTTCGTACTCCGGTCTGTGGTTGTGAAGGTTCATCATTCTCATGATGCGACCCTCTGCACTTATCTTTGCGCGTACGGTGCATTGTGGCCCTCCCGATTCTTCTCCCTTCGCTCTTGACCTGGAAACAATATCATTGATGACGAATCATCCGATGATAGCTCTCAAAATTCCGTTTGGAGATTCAGAAACTTCGATCTCTGAATGATCACTCCTGCGCGGCTTCCGAATCATTGCCCTGATCGACTTCAATGGGATGAACAACTTACTTTCGTGCCTTCCGACACCTGAGAGTGAACCCGTCTTTATTGTTCTTCTCCTTGTGGAAAAAAAACTCCGAGATTCCGCTCTCCTCGTCCACTTGGAACCCACCCCGATGATCGCACCACACTTCACCCCCAAAATGGGCAGCATCGCACAAAGTCATGAAATCTCCCTCACGATTCATGGTTTTTCCAGCACTGTCCTTCAATATACACGCCTCAGAAAACGAGAGCCGACGCGCTTCGTCCTATCGCCGCTGGACAGCCGTTGGAGCGCCTTGTAACTTCGTCTTTTCATGGTCCGTCTTAGGGTCACTGTTGGAGAGCCCCAGCGCAAATTTGAAATTTGTCGCTCCAAGACGCCGCAATTCCGTCCCCGCGTAGTTGGAGAACCCCTGAGCCGCATTTGAAATTTGTGTCGGGAAACGGTTCGGAACTTCGATTGATTGATTGATTTGTTTATTAACCATTCCTATTCGTCCTTGCGCCGTCGGAGAGCCCTTGACGTTCCTCGTCTCCTGGCTCCATACGGTGCCGCATTACTTCCTCGCGCAGCTCGCACGTACCACCCGCCTTCCAAGGTGTCGATCCCGCTTCCCACAGAGGAACGATCCTCTCCTGACTTCCCAACGCTTGACCTACTATGCCGAGTTTATATTCGCGAAGCTACCCAGGAAATGAAGTGCACAGTGCAATACCGCGCAAAGCAGCTCATCCCGTCACCGCAGCCTCATTATTGCGGTCCAGCACTTGCGTTAATTTCCAACAAGGATCGAGCGCGTTCTCCTGAGTTTGACGGCTGAATAATCTAAAAGTGATTGGAGAGGGGGAATGCTGATCTGCAAGGGTAGGCGGAGGGACCTCGATGATCCAATTTTCTCATTTGAGCGATATTCAGGTTTCGCCGAACCTGGAACTTGTCCGACGGAGCATGACTGTCTGAGAAAGCTGATTCCTCGCGGAATCCATATGTTACATCCATAGAAATACGATTCGACCCAGAGATTTCTCCTCTTACAGATTCAATGCGAGACCTTCTGGTGGCCTTCTGTGACACACTCAAGACCGACGAGTACTATTATATGCTATAATGAGTGCAAACCTGTTTGATAAGGCTAGAAAATCATTTTATTCCGTCGCATCCGGATTCCTTGCAGTTCACGAAGCACCCTCGGTTTTCGAAAAGCCGCGGGCTGGAAGCGCCGCCTAGCTTTCCTCCTCAGCCTCAATTTCGCCGGTGTCCGCCATTTTGACTGGCGGTCCTTTGACGTATACCCTACGCCACAAGCCCGCATTGTTTACATCGAGCCGCCATTTCGAAGAGGGAGAGGGAAGAGGAATCGAACGTCGAATTGGCTAAATCGACTCAGTTTTGAGGGTTCCTAACCTAACCTAACCTTTCCTAGCCCATGCGCTGGCTTCGAGCCCCGCGGCTACCCTATGACTAGGTCCGGTTAGCTCGCTGCGACTCTATAATTCATATCCCTTTCCCTCTTCAAAATGGCGCCTCCATGTAAACGATGCGGGCTTGTGGCGTACTCCCCTTTTTGCCAGGTCTAGGTCATTCGGTAGGATTCAAGATGGCGGACGCCCGCTGTTCTAGCTGTCAGGCTGAAAGCAGAGCCCTAGGTGGCTCAAATCTTTGGACAGCCCAGAGCAGCACGGCTTAAATGCCAACGGGAATCAACAGGAGGTTGATAACGAGAGAAGATCCCAATGCATAGTGGGAATAGCGGTAGAGAAATAAGAGGAAAAAGAGCCGCTACAGATCAAAAAATTATCATCATGGCCCAAAACGATCAGAATCATAGCGTACCCTAAAATCCCGCAGATAACGAACCTTTTTTCCCGAGGATTTGACCAAAAACCCCATCAGATAACGAACCCTTCAGATTGCGAACCCTTCAGATAACGAACCTGGTAGATAGCGAACCCATCAGATAACGAACCTGGCAGATAGCGAGCCCCTCAGATAACGAACCTGGCAGATAGCGAACCCCCAGATAACGAACCTGGCTATACTACCTGCCGCCCTATCCCGTTGCGGCATTGTTACGGCCGTTCACAAGAAGGACTCAAAAGATGATATCTCAAACTACCGCCCGGTAGCCCAGTGTTCGATTGCTTGCCTGATATTTGAGAAATTATTGACGTCACATATAACTCGGCATCTCCGATTCAATAATCTATATGACACGAGGCAGCACGGATTTGTTCCAAGAAAATCTACGTGCACTCAGTTGCTAGCAATGACCCAAGAATTCGGGCAATTCATCAACGATAGAACACCTTTTCACGTTGTGTACTTTGATCTGAAATCAGCGTTTGATAAGGTCGACCACGTGATTCTCTTGAAAAAATGACCCGGACCGGACTCCACCACAAAACGATTAGGTGGTGTCGCTCGTTCCTGACTAATCGATCATTCAGAGTGAGAGTCGATGATCATCTATCCGTCCCCCATCCTGCCACTTCTGGCATCCCCCAGGGGGTTCCCTATCCCCCCTATTATATGTAATATATGTTCTCGATATCTGTGCCTACCTCCCCATCCACGAGCTTCCTTTTATTTGCCGACGACCTTAAGGTATTTGGACCTGCGCGAGACGGTGTTGATCGAACGACCCTGCAGGCAGCCATTGATGGTGTGACAAATCCCACCTGCTAAAACCCCAATCCAAGGAAAACACTCAAGATTCAGTGTACGGGCCGCAGCCGCCTCGGGGTTCAGTAGGTTGAGAGTTAGTTCGCCTTGCGATTGTTCGCTTGAGCCGTCCCGCTGGGTTGGCTCCCTGATTGCAACTGTGCAAGCGGTCAACGTGTACTTTTGAGCCCGCCGGTTGACCGTCTGCTCGACCTCTCTCTGAACCCTTTGGCAGCTCCGCGGACTTTCATTTATTAATCAGCATCCTTTAAATCAGGGGTTCTCAAACTTTTCTGGTGGCGGCACCACGCGGCACCTCCAGCATGGGATGCCGTAGGACATGCAGGCGCGGCACCACGAGTGCCGCGGCACTCCGCGGCAGTTGGGTGCCGGCGGCACACAGTTCGAGAACCCCTGCTTTAAATGATTGATTCCGTCGCTCTGGTGAAACCACGAGCCTACCTAAGTATCTTCTGGATACAACTTCCTTAGAATTCCATTCTTACTCTGGAGAGCGGTCGCCGCGGCGTGACAGCTTGTCGCGCCGCCTGGCGGCTCCTCGGAACTATTCATTTGCCTGCCGGCAGCCGAACAGCACGGTTGCTCTCGCTGTCGGCCACACTCCCGCCAACCGCGAAGCGGTTTGGACTGGAAGATTTCTGGGCGACCGACGCGTCGGCTGAACGGCTCTCGGCGACATAAACACTTGATAATGAATGCGCTTGCGCCTGGAATTACACTGATGACATTGGTTATCTCGTATAGGCGCCCTTATAATTCCAATAATATAATCAGAGATGGATTCATACTCTACTTCCTCACTTTTTACGGCCCCGCTCAAAGTATACGGCCCCGCTGGCGGAGTTGATCAGCGTGAGGAACTTCAGGCTGCAGTTGACGGGGTTGTTGACTGGTGCACGGCTAACAAGATGACACTCTCGTCATCGAAATGCGTTGTTCTTGCCAAAGAGTCAGTGTGTGCACCACCGATCTGTTATACCATCGGTGATCAATCCCTCCCTACTGTGAGCTCGGTGCGAGACCTCGGAGTTATTGTCACGCCCGATCTCAACTTTGACGATCATATTTGCAAACTAGTCGGGTCTGCCCGTACTCTAGTCAACTCGATATTCAGGTGTTTCGTCGTTCGGAAGCCAGAGTTTTACATCCGCTTATTTGAGTCGCTTGTAATCTCGAAATTTCTGTATTGTTCTCCCGTGTGGTTTCCACACCTCGCCAAACATGTAAATAAGATCTCCTCAGTGCAAAAGTATTTTTTGCGCAGACTTGAAATTCGCTGTCGGGCTCAGTGGCCCTGTTTCCACAAACTCCAATCATGGAGATCCTGGAGAAACAGGACGACAGGATGGTTCGTCGAATCGTGTTGTTAGGGGAGATGGATCATTATTTCAACGTACAAAGAATTCTCTCAGGTCAAAGTGCACGGTCTCAACCAAAGTGGTGGCACGGACTGACAGAATCAATGGTATTTTTGCATGGCGGACCTGTTCCAAGATAAGGAACGGGACCTTACAATGTGATATTTTCGCAGCAGGTAGCGAAACTTCGTTGAACCGCTTTTGTTAAACTTATGTACCCTTTTAATAAAGTGACATTGAATTTTTGACATAGTTGATCTGTTGACACTCGTTTGACAATAAGACATATTTGTCTTCAT
This sequence comes from Lepidoglyphus destructor, assembly GCA_031001835.1. Lineage (NCBI taxonomy): Eukaryota > Metazoa > Arthropoda > Arachnida > Sarcoptiformes > Glycyphagidae > Lepidoglyphus > Lepidoglyphus destructor. The sequence goes on along the minus strand of JARNKU010000223.1, from coordinate 18,005 downwards.
AGCATTGCTTCTCTTTTCTTATGGTATATTATGGTCGACGAGAGGAAAGATTGCGTTTTGACTCCGAATTTGTGCACTCGACTTGGTGGCTCCGAGAAACCGTTGTGCGAACTTGAGAAACAAAGTTTCCGGTTACTCGGACGCGTCGCGACTTCCAATGAAAACCGTTCGTGCTCTCGGGCCCCGCCTTTCCGGGAGATTTCTCCCGACATGGACTGCATATAAGGAACCCGTCCCGCGACTGGAGACATTGGTTCCGGAGTTTTTTGAGCTTTCTACACTTCTCGTCATTCTTCGTCATGGCACATCACCATGAGCAGGTGCCCGCGGGCCTGGACCGCGCCCATACTTCGCGACGTCCCCCGTCGGACTTCTGGACGTAGCTCTGGCCGGGCTATCCGACGCTCACCGCAGAGCGCACCCGGATCACCGCTTGGCCGTGTCACGGCTAGTCTACGACAGGCTAACGGAACCAGAAAGGGACGTGTTTCGGCCGTCCTCCAAAGAACTTCGACGCACGGGCTGTCCGCGCGCCGCGTATGCCGCCTCGGTTGCTACGAGCCGGACCTTGGCACTAGCAGTACGGTTATCTCAGGTGCTGACCTCCTTAACCGGTAAGTTCGACTGTTACTCCTCCTGAATTTCGCTTTATCGTTATTTCACTTTAGTCAGTCATGCTTGAGTCTAACTTTCTCCCTGGTTTTCTTTCTAGGAGTGTCCCCGCGTCCGGCAGCTTCCGGTCCGCCTGTGTCGCCGGCTGGCTTGCCCAACTCACCGCCGCCCACGAGGCGTCGCCTGAGCCTTGCGCCGCAGCAGCCCAGGCCCGCGCAGCCGTCCGCCACGGCACGAGCCCCGAATCCAGGTCCAGCCCAGCCACCTGCGCCGCCGCCCGCAGCCCAGGCGCCACCCCAGGCCCAGCCTCCCGCCGCTCCATCCGCGGCCTCGGCCCCGGACATCGCAACCGCCGGGCCGCCAGCTTCTTCGACACCTGCCGAACCGCCAGCATCTTTGACCCCTGCCGAGCCGTCCGCATCCTCGACGCCTGCCGCCAACTCCTCGCCAGGGACCTCCGCCGACTCTGGTTCGCCGCCATCGCCCCCGCGGGGAATCCCCGGAGTCGATGAGGATGGCTACCTGACCATCTACAACCCGCCGACCAATCAGAAGTTGACGTTCAAGCTCTGCAATGTTACTTCCTTTGCCCCGGGTGACCACCCATTGGCCCGCCAGCGTAAGAAGAGCGGCGGCAAAAGCCCGAATAAAGTTCAGATTCCCTCTCTTTTCCTTATTTTGTTGGTCTTTGTTTTACCTAGAGTCCTGCGGGAGAAAGTTGTTATCTTAGCTCAACTAGTCGTTACCTTAGAACTTCCCCACATTTAGAGGATAGAGTAGTTGTATGGGTCTTTTCAGGGTTTTTCCATTAGGTAGTCTAATGATACAGGTTCGCCTCCGTCCATCGGACCCCTCCCGGCCAGCAAAAGACTGGACTCTGGCTATAGGCCAGTGAGATCTCGACGGCGCTGGATCATCTAACAGCACCACATCACCAATCTGAACCGCTCTACTCCGCAGCGGTCTGTTTTCCATCGCCGTTCTCAAGTGCAACAGATACTCGCGACGGAACCTCTGCCAGAACGCGTTCAGTACTTCTTGTTGGTGCTTCCAGCGATCTGAAAATATTGTCGCCGCGGCGTTCTCGCTAGTTTGTATTACTTCCTTAGCTTCCGGCAATGCCGGATTGACTTGGTTTCCATACATGAGATCTGATGGTCGCAGCGGTAACAATTCGTCTGGGTTTGTGCTTACGCACGTTAGCGGTCTATCGTTCACCATCTTTTCGATATCGGTCAAGACTGTTTCCAGCTCTCTGAACGGCAAAGTATTTCTACCTAAGATTCTTCGCAACGGTTCTTTGATTACTCGCACCGTTCTCTCGATGAAGCCTGCCCTCCATGGGCTTCGCTCCGTATTAAATTCCCATGAGATACGGTGTTTCGTTAGAAAACTTCTCGTCTCCGCGCAGCGCTCAAGATCGAACAGCAATTTTACTTCCTTTGCAGCTCTTTTGAACGCTGCGGCATTGTCCGAGAAAAACATTTTACCGTTGGATTGCGATTGTAGAATCTTCTCATTGCTAGTAAGAATTCGTACGTCGACAGATTTGCTACCAACTCCAGCCTTACTGCTCTTGAGACCGCGCAGACGAACAACATTATATACGCTGGTACTTTTTCCCCATTGGGATTTCTGACCGGAATTGGTCCGGCAGCGTCGATTCCTGTCGTTCCGAATGCGACCGCGGTCTCCAACCTGAATTTTGGCAGTTCTGGAGTCGGCTCCGATGCCGCTTTGGCTCGAAATCTGACGCACGTTTTACAACCTGCTATAGCTTTCTTTGCCGCTCTTCGAGCCCTGATTATGAGAAATCTCATCCTTGTTCTTTGCAATATTCCTGGCACGCTACCTGCGTGCATGCACACTTTTTCGTGAATGAATCGAACATATAACTCGACCAGATCGTTTTCGCCCGGCAGCAGAATCGGATTGATGGTTTCGAACTCTACGTTTTCCATGTTAGAGAGTCTCGATTTACACCGAATGAGTCCGTCCTTGTCGAAAAACGGATTGAATTGATACAATTGACTTTTCTTTGAGAGATTAACCAGTTTCGACTCCCATTCGGTTGGGAAACTTCTCCTTTGAATATTTTTAAGAACCATCGTCTCCGCTTCTCTGTACTCGTCAGGCGAAATGGTCGCGACCCACTTCGGTTTCGGTTTCACGATTAGCTTTTTCATTCGGTTGACGTATGCCATTACTCTGATTAATTTCGGCCAAGACGATAATTGCTTGCCGACAATCGGATCGACTCCCACCATGGTGGAGCCTACGAAGCATTCCGATTTCCTTTCGTTCGACACTTCGAGTTCGCACTCGCTCGGATTCAGAACAGTGGCGGATGAGCAACTTAGCTTTCGGGGGGCGCGAAATCGGGGTTCTGATCTTGTGATAATATGTGGATGATGCGAAAACTTTCGATACTTCGAGATAAATTAATTCTGGCTTGCAAAGAGACATCGCTAGGTCCGAAACTTGAGTTTTTACCAGGAAAAATCGGGCGCGGGGGCGCTTTCTCGATGATCTGCCAGGCGCCGTCGAGGCTGATCCGCCACTGATTCAGAATGTGAGAAATCGGTTGCTCGCCGGACCGTAGCCATTCCGGCCCTTGAAGCCAGAACTTTCTTGCCTCTTCCGTGTCCAGAGCCGCCGCTCTCGACAACAAATCTGCGGGATTTTCCGCGGAACGTACATATTGCCATTGATTTGCCTCCGAGTCCCTCTGGATTTCGACCACTCTGTTCTCGATAAACGCTTTCCAGCGCTCCGGTCTGTCCCGGATCCAAGCCAAGACACAGGCGTTATCGCACCAGAAATGGACCGACGTGAACGAATCTTTAACTTCTTCTCTAATTTTCTTGGCAATGCGCGTTCCGATAATTGCTCCCAGCAGTTCCATCCTGTGAATCGACCAATCACCTTTGAGCGGTGCAACTCTGCCTTTCGACATGATCAGCGAGATCGCGATCTCGCTTCCCTGAATCTTGCGTGCATACGCCACCGCACCGTAACCAGTGAGGCTCGCATCGGTGAAGATATGCAATTCATATCTCCCCGCACCAGCTCCCGCCAATCCGCGGAAGTTCCTTTCGACTCGTATGTGGGAGACATACTGCAACCTTTGACTGACTTCGCGATACTCGTTTAAATCTTCGCCTTCGAGTTCGCAGTCCCAATCGAACTTTTTATCCAATGTTTTTGCAACAATTGTTTGAATCCCAGGGCTATTGGTGAAGCCAATCCCAAAGGATCGAAAATTTGACTCAGTCCCTTGAGAAGGGATCTTTTCGACGGTTTTGCTTTCTCGAAGAACGACATTGTTTTGCTGACATCGATGTGCAGCTCGTCTTCGACTTGATTCCATCGAACACCGAGGAACTTGAAATTGGAATCCTCGTATGTTACTGAGACATCCGGAAACTTTTGTTTTATAAACATGCCAAGCTCCGCGGAGTTCGTTGCCCACTTTTTCAACGGAAAACATCCCGCTGCAAAAACATCCCGTAGTGTTTTCACCACGGCTTTCCCTTGGTTAATATTCTCCGCGCCAGCCACGAGGTCATCGACGTAGAAATAATTTTTTACGAATTCTAGCAGCTTTTCCTCGCGAGGTCTCCGTTTCATCTCATTTTCCAAGTGAAGCTTGATTGTCGCGCAGTGAAGAAACGGAGCACAGACCAAGCCGAACGATAATCGACAAGATCTCAACTCCGTTATCGGCGCCTTTTGATTTTTGCTTACTCCTACCGGCCACAGAAATCTCAGAAATGTTCTGTGTTCCGGAACGATCTCGTTCTGGAGATAAGCTTTCTCTATATCTGCCGTTATTACTACTTTCAACTGCCGAAATTGGAGTATCACGGAGATTAAGTCTGCTATGAGATTGCCGCCTTGAAACAGGACATCGTTCAGTCCTGCCTCGTCCCTTGACCTCGCGCTGGCGTCGTTTACCAATCGAACTTTCATGGCTGCCTCCGCAGAGGCCTGTTTTTTGATTACTGCCAACAGGGGGAGGTAGTGCGATTGTTCTCCCTGCCGCGGCGGATCTGTTACCTCTATGAAACCTTGCTTCAGCAGTTCTTGAATTTCTGCATCCGCGGCTTCCAGTAACTTCGTATTCTTTTTTGTCTGAGCCAGAAAACTCCTTAAGCGACGCTCCGTTAACTCGCGGTTATTGCCCAACGTATTGAGATTTGGCTTGAACGGCAATTGAATGATGTACCTCCCGTTCGGGTGCCTTTTCGTAGTTGCTCGGAAAAAATTCATAATCTCCTCCGTCGAGGCTTCGTCGCTTTCCTTGCTACTCGGTTCAAAGCCCAGCAGCTCCGTTTCCCACAGAAACGAAATGTCTTCTGGATCGTATTTCGCCTTAACCGCCGCGGCGAGAGACACCACCGACTCGCACTCCTCTCCCGCCTTGCCGGCCCACGATTGCCTTTTCGATTCGATCACCTTTTCCAACATCGGGTCTTCCCGAATCATTTGTTGTTGACCTGTGCCGCAGAGGAAATAACCGAACGCAGTCTCGATGGCCAAATATCCTTCTACTTTTTTGATTGTCGTTCCCAGAATGGGATACATGAAATCTATGCCAATCAAGATGCTGATTTCCTCCGGCCAATTTTCTTGATTTTCGTCCGCTATCGGACTTATGCCTTTTTTAATCATTGCCGTCGGTAACTTTCCAACGACCACTGTTTTCAACGCCGTCGCATGTATCACCATATGACGTTCTGAGAACCGGCTTCTCAGCGTCACCTCGACGATTCTGCCTTTGCACCTTCGTGCCGCGGCGTTGCCCGCTGTTTGCAAATAGAACGAATCCATTCCCACTGTTCTGGCATTCAACTTATCCGCCAGTTCGTTCGTAATTAGCGTTTTTTGACTTCCCGTGTCGAGCATTACCCTTCCGATAGACACGCGGTCGTCCCCGATCACTTCGACGTAGCCCGTGGGCAGGACCCTTTCCGCCACGTTCGTGATTTTCACCGTGTTGTCGCTTGAGTCGGCGCCATCTTTGGCGGTCAGAGAAGCTGACGTCGCCACCTCTGGTTTCGTGCACAGCAGCACGTTATGGCGCCCCTTGCATCTCGCGCAACCTTTCGCTTTGCACTTGTCCACCTTATGGTTCCGGCCCAAGCACTTATAGCACGCATTCTTTGTCGCCACGCATTTCCTCCTCTCGTCGATCGACATATCTTTTTTACACTGATTACTAGAATGCTGTCCTTGACAGAAGATGCATGCATGATCTACCTGTTGCTTATTTGCATGAGTTTCCACCGCGGCGAATGAGTACTGACTGCTCGTTGATCCCGAGGGCCCCGCAGGACTGAATTTGCGGTCTTCAAATCTTTTGAAATAGGGAGTTTTTTGACCGTTTTGAAATTCGAACTTTGCCCTTCGCCCCTCCATTTGAGGTTTCGGGCTGCCTTTTTGCTTTTCCACTAGTCTCTCCACCTGTTTTCTCTCGGCGCTCAAGAAGACCAACAGAGCTTTCAGTCTACACTCATCGTCGCTTGGCACGAATACATCATCAAAACGCTGTTTGCGTTCGAACGGAAGCGCTCTCATTATAACTCTCGTAACGAACGGTGACATACCCTCGTACGTTGCTCCCAAGTTGACGATCGATGCCATGTTGTGTGTCACTACATCCACGAACTCGATGAATTTTCTGTCAGTCACGACGTCCTTCCTCAGACACGCGTTGAGAACGTTGTCGACGTGTTGCTCTTCTGCCAACGAGATGTCACCGTACCGATCGTAGATCGTGTCCCTGGCGTCGACATAATTGTCCGCGGACACGTCCCACACGGCTACGCACTCTGGCACCTTGCCCACCACCGTCTTCATCATGAGCTGAAACTTCTCGAGCGGGTCCATCGACGTTGAATCCACGTATAGTTCGAACGCATTCTTCCACCTTTTGAACTTGGTCGGGTCTCCTGCGAATTTCGGTACCCTCTGAAGAATTTCTTTCCAACTGTTCTTTGCTGGTTGAACACCGTTGGTTGTCGAGTTCAGATTCGGTCGCTCGGACGCTCCGGATTCGTGTTGGATCGATGTCGATTGCCGTCGGTCCTCTTCTACGAAGGAGTTTGCATCGTGCTGTCGCAGGAACGCCTCGATCATGTATTCGCAATCGATAACGTCTGCCTCCAACGCGAGTTCCTTGGCTTCTTCCGCCTCCCGCACTTCTGCTGTTAGACTTTTCGCTTTGAGCAAAGTCCTCCGTGCTTTCGTAGCACGCTCCGCCGTCTTTTTCATCATGCTCGCCGCGGCTCTCAGCTCTGCGATAGATTTTTCGCTCGGCTGTGCCGCGACCGCAGTCCGCACTTTCGCGATTGCTCTCGTCACGAGCTCGCTAGACAGCCTCACCTCCCGCTTCATTTCTGCGTAGGCTTCTGCTGCTTCCTGTTCCTGTTCGTCTGGCTTGACGTCGAGGGTCATCGTGATTTTTCACCGCGGCGAAATCTTTTTTGATATAATTTCGCTCACGGGCTTCCCACCGATACCACGTGCTCGGATGTCGATCTCGAGCGTGGGTTCACTTTTTTCTTCTGACACCACTGTGACAAATCCCACCTGCTGAAACCCCAATCCAAGGAAAACACTCAAGATTCAGTGTACGGGCCGCAGCCGCCTCGGGGTTCAGTAGGTTGAGAGTAAGTTCGCCTTGCGATTGTTCGCTTGAGCCGTCCCGACTGGGTTGGCTCCCTGATTGCAACTGTGCAAGCGGTCAACGTGTACGTTTGAGCCCGCCGGTTGACCGTCTGCTCGACCTCTCTCTGAACCCTTTGGCAGCTCCGCGGACTTTCATTTATTAATCAGCATCCTTTAAATGATTGATTCCGTCGCTCTGGTGAAACCACGAGCCTACCTAAGTATCTTCTGGATACAACTTCCTTAGAATTCCATTCTTACTCTGGAGAGCGGTCGCCGCGGCGTGACAGCTTGTCGCGCCGCCTGGCGGCCTCCTCCGGAACTATTCATTTGCCTGCCGGCAGCCGAACAGCACGGTTGCTCTCGCTGTCGGCCACAGATGGGGTGGCCCGTTGGTGTTCGGACAATAGAATGACCCTCTCCTCTTCGAAGTGTGCGGTCCTCGTGGGAAGAGGCACTGAGCTTCACGTTCCGATGTACTCGATACAGGGTGTCCACCTACCAAATGTCCATATCATACGCGACCTGGGGGTCAGCATCTCGGCTGATCTCAACTTTGAAACCCACATTGCGAATACCGTGGCTTCGACCCGTACGATCGTGAACTCCATTTTTAGAAGTTTCGTCGTAAAACGGCCTGAATTTTATGTTAGACTGTACATCTCTCTGGTCATACCGAGGCTACTGTACTGTTGTACAGTTTGGATGCCTACAGAGTTAAACATGTTAAGCTGATTGAATCCGTACAGCGATATTTTGTGAAGAGGCTGCATTTACGATGCTCTCTCCCCCCGGGGACCATCGTCATCAGGCCTATTGTTGAGCTGTTAAAGGAGCAGGACCCGCGTATCCTTAGACGAGGCATTTTGTTAGGCGAAACCGATCATTATTTTGACATACGCAAGAATAATCTTCGCAACAAGGTCACAGTCAGGTCGAAATCTGATGGGGATATTGGCTTCACTAGCTCAGGCAAGCGGAGATCAGTAGGCTAAGAGAACACACGGCATGACTGTTGGTCAGTATGAACACCCCATTACTTGGGTCTGGTTTATTCAGCTTATATAGTCAATGTTGTGAAATCTGGAAAGTGAACTGAACACTGTGACTACCACGTCACAGTGTTACACAAAACCGATGAATGGCTTAACAGCCTTGACCAGTGCTCAGTGAGTGTCTGCTCTGGTGCACCCGTCTAACCGTCAACCATCACCACGGGCACTGTGGGACTGTTTTGTCCATCATTCTCCCCCTGCGCGTTGTGATGTTGACTGCCAATTGTTAGTGGAACAATTTCTGCAAACCAAGGATTGAGTGGCTATTCTCGCACGAGACCAATTCTCTGCGTGATTACATCTTATCTAACACGTGTGCCGTTTCGGCCTCCACTCAACTTCCTGTTTCTAGGAATTTACAAATCGGATGATCACAGATCACTTTTCCTACACATGAACATTTGAACAAACAAAGACAATTAACTCTCATCACGGGATTCTTGGAATCTTATCTAGAGATGCGTAACATCGATGCATAAATCCCGTTCGTTTGATATCTTGATCGAATTCATAACAAAGTTAACCTCAGAATAGGTTTCGATTGAAAGAAACAATATGATTGTTGTCCTATCACAGAAAAGATGCCGATCTTTGTCTGGTAAATATGTTTTTCTCGAAAAGATACATGGATATGTCACTTATTATATACAACTCGGGATGCTTGGGTTTCTGACCGAAGTGGATCTACCCAAGAAGCATCCGAAGCGTATCGCTCCCCTCACCCTCGAGGGAGAGGTTGTGTCACGAAAGAAAAGGTTTCTACCTTATGAATCTTTCTTCTGTGATCACAACCAACTTAAGTGTGTCTGAATTTCTTTTGTTAACCAGTGAGCAAAACATTGAACAATGAGTCATACGGAGGGTCTCACAAGATACAGTGTGTGGATTAACCAGATCAGAAACAGAGCTGAAGATCTGGAAGTGAGAAACGATTTTGCACAACATCTACCGTGTAGATGCGAAGACGCCAGGTGTACCAAGGACTCATACTTCCACATGAGTCGTGATAATGAAAATTCTCACTTTGGAGAATGGTTCATATGGAGAGTGTTGAACCCTGAGATTCTCCTCCCTGGACCCTTCATGGATTTCCCTGAACAACTCCGGGAAATCCTCGTGAACAAGTACGAGACATGTTCACGCTTACGTTTCTATAGGGATGACCCTTTGCGGAGCAACCCGTTTGGCCGCGGCCATTTGGTCGCGGGACGTTTCGCCGCGGCCTTTTGGTCGCAGGACATTTGGCCGCCAAAGACCGTTTGGCCACGGGACGTTTGGCCGCCGAGACCGCTCGGTCGCCGGGGATTCGGCTGCCGGAACTGATTTGTCTATCAACCAACTCTTGACGTAGAACTCGTACGAGTAAGTTCATCATAGCTGCGCACCTTCGACCACAGGGCGAATTCCGCGTTGATCACCCAGCTCTTTTGAGGCTCATCGATGGTTTGCGAAAGGTACAGCATGGTAGGGTAGCTTACTCGCAGTACGTCGCCCACCTTAGTCCCCCGGGAGAGGTGCAAATAAGTTTAAGCTGAAAGATCTGATCCTCACTATCGTCCAGAATCTCCGGCAGGATCCCATCCTTGACTATTTGCGAGAGCGGGCGAAAAACTTCCGAACGAGTGTCTCGAGTGGCTCATCGGATTCTCTGTCCGCTCCTGAGCCAGAGCAGGTTGGATTCTTGCGAACCAATACCTCATTGGAGTTTCCATTTCAATCACAGCGTAGCGGAATTTCCGACGATCAAATATTCCACGGCGGCTAATGGTTCCGCGACCAAACGGTCCCGGCGGCCAAACGTCCCGCGACCAAACGGCCGCGGCGAAACGTCTCGCGACCAAACGGCCGCGGCCAAACGGGGTGTACCCCCTTTGATCGGAAGAGATGGCTATGAGTGGTCCATCGTGAGTCATGTTGTGAACCACTGCGGTTACTTTCCGATGGTGAGACAAATCCATCGCATGTGGGAACTTGAAGAACCATCCTTCAAGAAACAGATTACCCGTGCCTCCAGGGGCATCGTTCTTCGAGACTTGACTCGACGTGTGATGGCTGAGTTCGTTGGTGAAAATCGTGATCTGATACTCGAGCATTACTACGACATCGATGAGTTCGAGGTCTTTGAAGGACGTCATCTGAAGAGAACGGCCACCATGGAGGGATTCGATCGTAATGATATACCTGACCTCCTCAAATCTCAAGCACCTTACAATGAAGAGTATTATTGGTCTTGATTCAGCATGTTCATCCATATATCCGAATTATCAAAACCTCAAACGATGAGTCCTCGTCATCAGAGTCCGTCAATAGATTGCTCTTCGCGATTAGCCCAGAGCTGCTTCCATCGGATATACCTCGATGGGTCATGAATCAGTCTTCAATTCTTCAGTCCATCCGAACTCTACGGAACACCACAAGTTCTTCATCTGAAGCTTCAATCGAATTTAGGCCATCACTTAGCTTCACACCATCTGAATCATCGATCTCCTTCTGTACAAATTGATGACACCACGATTGTAAAAACATTTTTCATCACAATCACGACATCAGCCCTCCATGAGGCTCAAGACGCTTTCAACGTCAAACGGATGTCATGTTTTCATCTTTGTCGCTTTGTGTTCGTTATGACCTCAAGACCAGAAATCGGAACCCAAAGAAAACAAATCGATTCGATTTCGAGAAACGAACACACCGCTCCAGAACTGTACACAATCGTCTGGATGCTTTTCAAGCAGCGGTTTGACGGCGACAACTCCAACTCCGTCGATGACGATCATATCGACAGCGGTTCCCTCCGGGAAACCGTCAATGATGACTGCACCCTTACCGAAGATGAATCCTACCACTCCCCCGAGTGTGGATTCCGAGCCAAGGACTGATTAACATCACAGGTTGACCATTGATTCATGATTTCAATCAATCATTCAAGCCTTTTCTCGCTCCCCCTTCTTCAAACTCGATTATTTTTCAATCTCTCCGCCATCCATGGGGGACCGTTTTCAAATCTTATTCTGCTCTGCCAATTCCTCCATTTCAATCTCCCCCGTTCCTTCAGCCTCTTATGATCAAATCAAAATTCCTTCTCCGGAAGGAAAAGATTGATCCTGCTGGATTGCCTGTTGTATCTCCAATTTTACCAGTCACGAATTTGAGATTCCTCAACCATTAATGAACGCCCCTACAACAAATGATTCTGTTGTAGATCAGCCAACGATTCCAAAGCCATCGATCTCTCAGTTTCAACCAAAGAATTCCATAAACCAACGCTCGCGGATTCTAATGCTATCTTCTTAGGTATTTTCCATTGTGCCTAGATCACCCCTACTGTGTCATCAAGGAAAAATTACTTGTCCCATCAAGATAAAAGCTTGATGGTTCCCTGTAATGAACTTTCACATAAGGACCTGTCTCGTACAGAGACAAAATTGTGAGGGAAGTGTATCTAGTAACTTTGAGTTTGTAACTTGATTGAAGAACTAGATCAATTGAATTTAACTCTGCGTGCGTTGTTTGCTCTTAAGAAAGAATACTTCTGGGCTTTGAAAAATTTTCGATTTCTGATTGTTGGCTGGCGAACTCTTTTGGAGGAATCCGGGATTGGTATGCATCCACATCTAACCCGATTCTTCACGAATCGATGAAGAGTGAATAGTCCTATCGCTGTCAAAGCGATGATCGTAATTAATAAGTACCCAATAAATGATCGAAGTCATTTATACCTCGAATGAACGGGTGAAAATCATGAGCTGGAGGATTGAATGGCATTTTCTCGTAGTCAAGGCGAATGTTTTGAGCAAAGAAATGTCTAACCTGGATGTAGTTGGCTGCTCAGTATTTTGAAAAGCTTCGGTGATCTTAAGGGTGCTATGATTGTATGTCTGGGGGCCCCTGGCTACAACTTGTAACCAGATTCGCTCAATAGCCGCGTAGCCTAGGTGGAAGCATTAGCCATTTGGGAAAGGGCTACAAGTTCTGACTTCCTCATAGAAAAGCTCACGCACTTCTGACGTTCATTCGTCAAGGCTATGGCTGCTCCCCCTTGGGTGATGAGTGAACCAGCTGTTCTCTTTTCTCATGTTCTCATCCCCAGAAAAGTCGACGTCTGATCAGCCCATTAGTATTAGCTCCCCGCTATCTGCGCAAGGGAGTCTTTTGACTTGGAATCCTTGAGACATCGAAGGACATGAAGCGCACCTTTCCAGAGTGCTGTTATAAGTCAATCCAGGAACCTTAGTGAAATGGTCGATCGAGAACTTACAATCGATTCTGGTTCCTATCCATAGAAGCATCGAAGCACCAACCAGAAATTGATATTGGAGGGTTCTCAATCTTTTCCCTCATGAGCTGTCTTTGCACTCACATCCACTGGAGGTGCGGTTAGCTTGCGATCTTACATTTGAGATCTCTTCAGCAGCTCATAAACATTCTCGGTTTGGTGTTCGTGAATTTTTCTTGCAATCCTTCGATATATCAACTCGCCAACTTAGGATGAGAGAGAGGTGTGTGCTCAATTTGAAAAGGCCTTCCAATCTAAGTGGAGAGTTATACAGCGACCTCTTTTCTCTCAATCATGGCGATTCCACCACCTACGTATAGTAAAACGCAGAGCTTTCTTTGCTTCGGTGGACTTGCAAAGGCATGATACAGACGGACTTAGTTTCAATCCAAGCTCAAGAGAGCACTTGGAGAAGATGTCATTAATTTTACGGCTGGCACTGCACAGCTCGTAACTCATCTTCAGAAGACGATGCACCTTACCGCTTCCTTCCTCAGAAACAGAACAACATGATTATCTACACTTCCCATCATGTCGGGAATTCAGGAAGGCGGTGGTGACGTCTGACTGATGAAGGTGAAAGCCGATCCTTACTGATACGGCGTTTAGTGCTCGAATGGAGTCATACTGTGCAGTAAGTGCATATAAGTCATTCAGACTTATCTCCATTCGTTGTTCGGTGCCTTGCATGGCGACTCTGGCCTTGAATTCTTCCAGAGTCCAGTCTTCGTGGGTTATTACCAAATAAACCCATCGACTGACAACTGTGCTCTACCAATTAGGGAGCCCACAAAACTTGAGCACTCCGTGCAATTCAAGTGAGGCGAGCTCGGCTTGATTATGGCTCTCAGCCATACGTGCCTTTAAGGTGAACTATACACATCATTTGTGTTATTGGGTTGATCAGACCCATAATATTGACTAGTACTAGCTTTTTCTTTCCGTGCACTATCTGGTTTGCCGGCCTCGAACTTGTCGGGCGGTCTCAACGTGGATCGATCCTTCAAATCATGGCCACTAAATCTTTCATTTCCATGATCCTCTTGATCAGTCACACAACTCTTAGTTAACGCCTCTCCGGAGGTATCAACTTCTAGTTCCACTCCGGTAGAACCAAAGAGTGTGTACACAATCTGCTATACCTGCCTCAAACTTTTCGGGCGGTATGGGCGTACGCTTTTATCTTGATTCTCTGCCACCAAGACTTTCATTCTCAGGATCCTCATGAATGTTAACTCGATTTTCAATTGAGGTTTCTCTGGAAACCTTAACTTATGATTCCACGCCGGTAGAATCAATTCAGCGCGCTCGATGCTCCTTGGCATCATATTCCAGCGCAACTTTTGTTCTCTAAATTTTGCCGGATCCCATTGATGATTATGACGATTCTTAGCTGGTGCTTCTCCGGAAGCATCAACATTTGATTCCACTCCGGTAGAATCAGGTGAGTGCGGCTTGGGGCTTATCAGTATCACTGTCCGGCGCCACTTCTCTTTTCTGCCTCTCTCTCAAGACTTTCATCCCTTTTGTCCTCTGACGGCTCTTAGATCGTCACATTATTGAACGGACTGGGCTTGTCGATAGTTTCACTTCTAGTCCGGATTACTTGTGAGGATACTAAGATCCCAAACACAGTACGCTCTACCATTCTCGTTAATTCTGCACATGGTACTTGGATAACTCCGGTCATCCTCTTTGATCTTATTACAATACTTGCACTGGGTACCAAGCCCACGGATTCGTTTAATGAAAGGGAGTGAATCGTGAATTGACTTTAAAGAGATTTGCAATTGCTTTCTTATTTGACACAATTTTAGAACGTGAGCATCGAAGTTGACTGCTTCTGCCCAAAGATATTTTGCAATCTGTTAACAACAAAGCATTGCCCTAGTCAAACTTATTATGCTTTTATTCAACCTTTCATCCAACGAAATCAGTGTGGGAGTACAAGGAGGGGACGCGGTAAAATCCGCCCCAATCTGTTTCATGATCTCCTTAACTCTGGAATTAACGACTTCGGTATTGTCTACCGAATGAAGATGGTAGATCTCTTTTCCGGCTCATATCTTGGAACCAGCGCGTGAAACTTTCGATACAGTCAGGCGTCTGGTCTTTAGATATGAAGAAACAAACTTTCTTATATCGACTCATCTTTTCTGTGAGAGTGAGAAAGATGTACGCGCTACCAAGATAACTTCCAATGACAGTGCATGTGTCGGCAAGGCTCAAACGGTACTCGGGAAAAGGGCATCAACAGGCCTCACCCGGTTAAACACTCGGGGCAACTTGCCTCTGACACATGAATCGCAACTCACTTAATCGTCTTTTCATCTCGTGACTCTCGCGCTGCAACATCCTGTTGATCAGATCTATTCAGATGTATGCAAAAGCGCGGTGCGCCTGTGTTAGGCTTATTCTTTTCTACAAAGTCCGCATTGTAGGCCTCAAGTTATTTCATCGCACGGAGAACGAACAATCTACATTGTCTTTTGACTATGATCACAGTATTGCAACAGAATAATCTTACATGATGCCGATTGACCTTTACACTAATTTCGTCATCGGCTGGCTTAGAGACTGAAATCAAGTTTCGGCGCAATTTTGGAACGAATAGATTATTGAAAAGTGGGAGAATTGAAACTTTTCCATTGCTCCGTATTCACAAGATTGCAGTCCCTGAACCACACGTGCTCTAATTGTTCTAGAACTTCCTAATTTGACTTTTCTGCTTTCAACAAATGGCGTGAAATTCACAAGCCATTTAGGACTGCTGATCATATGACTGTTCGTTCAACTATCTACAACGAATTTCTCACCCAGTTCTGGATCGCTGTTTTCGGGTTCTTCCTCACACTTCACGTTGAGGGCTTCCATGATGTTGGGGTGATGCTGGAATTCCGTTGCTTCTCTTCTTCCACCGTTGTTGTTGTGGTTGCTGCGATGGTTGGGCCTCCTTCTATTCTCGCTGCCGTGGTTGTGTCCGTTGTTGTCCTGGATGATGTTCTGGATCCTTCTTGGTACTCTTCATTGGTGCTGTATGTGACCAATTCTGATGCACTTGTTGCAAGTCACATACGATCTGTTGATGTTCCGTCAGGGGGTGAATCTCCTCCGGGAGTATCCACAGCGGAATCCTAGTTGCAATCCAATGTGAGTTGTTGAGAACATGGCGGTGATGTTAGATACTCCTTTGGTGTTTACTCAGAATGACTTTTCTTCAATCGATTCCGAGAGCACGTCTGGATGTCTCACTCGTTGGGTCTCGGTGCTCCGTACTTGTTGGAAGGCTTCTTCCGATGAAGGCAACGAATCGATTAGTCGGGAGCAGACCAGATTGCTATCCAATGCCTAGCCTGTTTGAGCAGGCTCACAAGCATTCTTCTGGTAGTTCAAGAGATTATGGATCACATCTTTGTTAACAGGGAATTTGTATCTCAGAAATTTCACCATGGTCAAACCCTTGTGAGTTTCGTCCGAATGTTGAAATCCGAGATTAATTCATCGCCAAATCTCTTGAGCATGTAACTCCTTGTTGTCAAGGAAGAGAGTCACTGCCAGATCATGATGAACTGAGTTCGTAGGGATATATCTGGTTGCTTCGTTGCCATTGATGTAATTCTTCATTTGTTTCTTGCCTTCTGGAGCGTCTTTCGTCTCTGGTCCAGGAGAGTTGAGTTTTCCTGACACTAGCGTTCACGCGAACGAGTTTCCATCCAGGATAATGGTTCATGTATGTTTGAACCATCATCATCATCACCGCTACTATCATCCTCAAGGTGGACGTAGCCGAATGGGGTTAGTTGATCTCTCGATGTAGTTGCTCGGGCCATCTTGTTGATACTCCGGTATCAACCTCGAGCAGTGTTGCACTGGTCACGGGCACATAGTCACTTGAAGCCAACTCGTGCTTGATAACGAATGATGGGGATATTGGCTTCACTAGCTCAGGCAAGCGGAGATCAGTAGGCTAAGAGAACACACGGCATGACTGTTGGTCAGTATGAACACCCCATTACTTGGGTCTGGTTTATTCTGCTTATATAGTCAATGTTGTGAAATCTGGAAAGTGAACTGAACACTGTGACTACCACGTCACAGTGTTACACAAAACAATGAATGGTTTAACAGCCTTGACCAGTGCTCAGTGAGTGTCACGCTCTGGTGCACCCGTCTAACCGTCAACCATCACCACGGGCACTGTGGGACTGTTTTGTCCATCAAAATCTATGGCCAGGACAGATACGGTCAAAAACACCTTCTCGTGGCGAATCTGCTCGAATATACTAAATCGACAAATACCTAGTGAGATCTTCCTGTAAACGCTGAGAACAGCGGTTGATGTTTAATACCTATATACATCCTTTTTCAATAAAAGAGCTATTGAATTGATACTTTTCGGAGTCTGTGCGAGAAATTCCGGGGTCGGTCTGACCATACTTTTCGGAGTCTATGAGAGAAATTCAGGGGCCGGTCTGACCATACTTTTTGGAATCTATGGGAGAAATTCCGGGGTCGGTCTGACCATACTTTTTGGAGTCTATGGGAGAAATTCGGGGTCGGTCTGACTGTACTTTTCGGAGTCTATGAGAGAAATTCCCGGGTCGGTCTGACCATACTTTTTGGAGTCTATGGGAGAAATTTCGGGGTCGGTCTGACCATACTTTTCGGAGTCTATGAGAGAAATTTCGGGGTCGGTCTGACCGTACTTCTCGAAGTCTATGGGGGTCACCCCTGATTACACGGATTCACGGCGCCGTACACTGCGGATCCCGGCTTGCCCGGGCCGTTATTCACCGGTGCGAGTCTACTGAACAGCTTCCCACTCATTAATGTGTGGAAGAAGGCGAATCAAGTGACCACGGTTGGCATGCCATGAAGTCAGGTATTTTATTCAGTAAGGTGCCGACTCAAAACTGACACGGGTAATATTCTATGAGAAGGTCATATCAATAAATTTTTCGAGGATAATAGGATCCAACGAGCACAGCGCGTCGTTCCCTGTCACCCAACCATCATCATCATTGTCTCCCTTGTCAATCCCATCCTCTTTCGCGACGGGTGCTCTTTCATTCCCATAGTCGCCGCTTTCCGGCTCGCTCTCATCGCTGTCTCCCGAATTCTTGTCCCTATAACACTCGGAGTCGTGAACCAGTGTTTCGTCTTCGAACGCTTTCCTAAATCCATTTTGACTGTCTCCACAGAGACCTGATCGAATGCCTCCTTCACAATTTTCGCCATTGTGTCGTAGCCCATTGCTTTTCGACTACCTGTTTTTGTAAATTCAGCAAGATCTTCATTCGAAATCCTTTCCGCCCAAAGCTTCCGGAGGTTGTCTTTGAAGCATTTGTTGACCGAGAGGTCAAGCGGTTGGCAATATCTGGTTAGGCCGC